>JASDQU010790133.1:179799-223674 GCA_032191745.1 Picea mariana | reverse complement strand
AGTCTCCATTTTATATTGTTTTAATGTTTGGGATTAAAGGTCAAATGTGGGTATGAAAATATATTCTATGATTTTAACCATGCAAAAAAGAAATTCTTTTTTTTGATATTGTGAATATTTTTCTCTAAGTTTTAATGTTACCATAATAATGAAAACCAATAAAATTAAGATTATGATAAATATTCAATGAAGAATTGAAGGTGTACATTGATGTAGGTTTATGCTGCTAATTCATTATGAATATGGAAATGTCCATAGTGGTGTTGTAAGGACGTTGTGAGTAGTTTGTACACTATTATAATTATTTAAAGCTCAACACGTGATTATATTGATGGTTTATGTAGAAGGGAATTTGTCCAACAACTAAGAAACCCGAGAACCCCAACAGGGAGATCCCATGGCTAGCTTTTGTTGGATCATTAGAAGAGAATTGGGATAGTTTGAAGGAATTTTAATATAGAAAGGAATCCCATTAGTGATGTTGAGTGTAAACTTAGGGGGAAATGTGTTAGTTAATTGGGGTAGTTGTAGAGGAACTCTCTTGTGAAAGTTTTATGGATTATACAAGAAAGTTTTATGAATTATGGGTTGAGTAAGAAGACTTAGATTCATAGCTTCATATTAGGAGTTTCCTCAGTCATAGAAAGATCAAGTATGATGGAGAGTCTAAGGTTGTGTGTAATACTTTTTTTTGTTGGTAATTTGAGGATTAGTGCTTATAAATATGTATTTTGACTCTGCCATGAAATGTTATACGATTTTGTTTGTTTTTTTACATTTTAATATTTTCTAGTTTGCTCAGTTTTCTATTTATGTTTCTGCATATATTTCAAAAAGCATGTATAAAGATAGTCTTTGATTTCTAAATTTTAGAAATTTTCTCCTTTCATACAGCTTTCATAACCACATTGAAAAGCCAAGTCTAAAAAGCATGTTAAATTTATGTAATCCATTAAAATATATGTACAATGGTTCTCATTAAAAATGTCATATGTTTTTTTTTTTCCCAAATTCTTTTGTAATCTTTAATTATTAATTTTCCAATTTACTTATAGAAATAATTAATCCTTTAATTTACTTATAAAAATAAAATATTTAGTAAGCATTTCAGATATTTATGTAGAATAATACCTCAAAGCATCTAAATAATTAAAAACCAAACCTCCATAGTACACAATGTCCAACTAATTTGATTATATTCATAAGATAATGCATGTCGAACTAATTTGATTATATTCATAAGAAAATGAGAGATGGTAGATGTAGAAACTGGATCTTATGTAATTTCCTACTTATATATAGATGCAGTAAACTAGCACAGCAGTAAACTAGTCCCCGGTAAAGATCGATAGGTATCGACTGATTCTGTTTAGCCTTTATTTTATTTTTCAAACATCGTTGTATATTAAAGGTGTAAGTGTTATTTTTTAAACGCAGGAAAATCCCTCGCCGCAGCATCTAAATAATAGATGCAGTATCACGCTAATCTCACTAATAAACCTCAGTAATGACAATCTGCCATGTTTGGCATGCGTACAGGGAAACCATCTTTCTAATTAAAAGATGATTAAGTCTAGCTATTTTCAATAAGTATACATCAACCTAGATCTTATGCAATCTCCTCCAATATAAAATTCAATATGTAATATGCTCAGATCCAATACCTTCGTAATAGACTATAACACGGCCCGCCATTTGAAAAGAAAAATCCCTTTGTTTGAATTTGAGTAGGATATTTGCGGCGCTGAATCCTTGACGGCCTTGATATAGACGGGGGAGATATCGACAGTTGAGGTTGGCGTTGATGCATGCATCACCTACTCTTTTTCGCCGTATAGGGCGAATCTATATGTTTTGATCCAAAGACTTTTTGTCCAGACGATAAAACGGCCCACCATAAATAAGATGTATTTTGCTTTCATCATGGCTGTTGAACGATTCGATGCAAACAAAGGCATTGACCAGACCTCGAGCGCTTGACATTGAAAACGGAGCGCAAGAGAAACTGTATATTAATGCACGCTAATGAAATGATAATGATATGTGTTGGGAAATGGATATTTATTTGCACTTTTGGAGTGGTTTTATGTTTAACAAGGGTAGCACGCTGCATGTACTGTTTCTGAAAACTTTACTTTTTAGTGTCTATATGGCTTATATAAATAATATTCAGACATTTCCTTAGTCATTTGAAAAGAATGCAGATCTGTACTCCCATGATCGACACTGGTTAGTTTCCCCTCAGATGACTCAGAAAAAACATCGGCGTAAGCATCAACTCCTTTAAAACGATACATAAATATGATTGCAGGATGAAAATCTTCCTTTAATTCATGATCACCCGCCATGACCTAATAATAAGAAGATAGAGGAGCCAGAGGAGCAGGGGAGTGTGTAGATTAATAAGAATGAATTCTTGGCCGAAGTGACAGGGTGTTCCTCGTGAACTAGCAGCGTCCCTCCCTCCCTCTCATGCATCCCAGCAACTCTGACGACCATGAGTTGCACACTACTCCAAATTCTTCTTTGAAAAGCAAGCAACTAGTAAAATATTCTGCTACTATTACGATGTAGCCACTCATCTATTTGTCCATTACTCCCTGTATTCAACAGAGATGAAGGACTACCTGCAACTACTCACTGCCCTTGTGAAACTATGTTGTCAGGTTCTATCATTCTCCATTAATTCAAGGTCTTGAAATATGCGAAGGCTCCAATAACACCATCAAATAATTGTTTTTACTTGTTATGTTGAACATTTAAACTCATATAAAATTTTCAAGTCAACACAAAACCAATATGAAAATCAATGCTAACTCATTACTGTATACTACCTTATGCACTACAATAAGGATTGGTGTGACCTTAAATGATTTAACAAAACAAATAACTATTAAATATTAGTCAAATATATGAAAATAAGATAAAATTTAATAAATAAATATAATATAAAAATAAAAGAAAAATATCAATTATATACAGCTTGAGTGGGCCTAATGATTAAGAACATGTGTTTCTTCTTAAGAGGTCACAGGTTCAAATCCAGAGGGGGGTAGGGGGGTATGTATAGGGTATGTATACCTTCGTAGACCTTAAAAATAGATTATTATTATTATATATAAATGTTAATACTATATATAATATTTACATAAAAATATTATTAAATACATATTTTACTAATAATAATAATAAGAAGAAATTGTGTTTTTAATTTTTTTTTTATATATTTATGTTTTAATAAATTTTAAATTTTAAATTTGATTAAATTAAAAAATATAAATAATATAAATTTATTTTTAATAATAAAAAAATAGAATTTTAAAAAATTTGATTTTTATGTATTTTTGATAAAATTGAAATCAATAAAAATTTACATTCATTTAATTTTTATTTAGTTATTAAAGTGGAATCTAATTTTATTTAGTTATTAAAATGGAATTCATTTAATTTTTATTTAGTTATTAAAGTGGAATCTAATTTTATTTAGTTATTAAAATGGAATCTAATTTTAGATAAAGTCAATCGTGCTGACTTAAGACTCCAAGCCTAACGTTCCAGGGTTAGAAACATGGTGGGGACCATGTAAGAGAAAGGACCAGGCGACGGAGACAAAGGCGGAGAACTTCCACGCGTTTTAATTCGATATGCCCCCCACGCTCGCCCCCTCACTGGCATCTTTTGGACGCGCCTTTATCGACAAGGCAGAAGACGGGCCATGGAATGCAATGCATTCATAATATTCATATGATGGTGGAATCATTGTTGTTATGTATTTTTTAATTGGTAAGCAATCCCCTCACCCACCTGAGCTCTCCACTTCTCCAAACCCAACAGCAGCACTAGGCACCACCAACCACATAAACAACTACAACTAGAACGACAACTACAACTGGTTGTTGTTAGTACGACTCACTGACTACCTTTGCGACCAGTCTACGGCTGTTCTACCTTTGCCACAATTCTACTCTTGCATTCTAACAGCATTCCGACTGGCATGTGCGTCGGCACCGGCTGCACCCGGTCATGATGGTCCTCCCTCGCCAATGTTCACCGGATACGGTCCTTCTTGTCTGCTTGCCAGGGAATCTTCATCTGTTCTAGATTTGACAGTTTGTGGGGAGGTTTGAGTTTTTTTTGTGGTCTTGTCTTTTTTCATTAATTTAAAGTTTTGAAATAAGTGAAGGCTACAATAACACTATCAAGTTATTGACCAATGAAAAGTTATAAAAATACTATTTTTGTTTTAAAAAAAAAAAATTTTTTTTTAATTGTTATGTTAAATATTTAAATTGATATAAATTTTTCAAGTCAACACAAAACTAATATGAAAGTCAATGCTAACTCATTGCTATATACTACTTTTGGCAGTACAATAATACTGAAATTTAAGTCTGTATGAAATTATCTATAAAAATGAATTTAACAAGCTAAGAAAACTTATGGGTATTAAAATTATATAAAAATAACTATTCAAATCTGTAAATCTAACAATTAATAGCTTGAAACAAATATCTCTTAAAAATATCCTTGGAACCAAAATTTAAAACCTTTATCCACTAATTATAATTATAGTTTTACTTTTACATCGATACTCTTAATATATACTCATCTTTATATATATGGATGGATTAATCTAAATTAATGATTTAATAAAAATTAAATGTACAATAACTAACATTAAACTAACCTTAAATAATTTACTGTCTCCATCTTCCCCGTTAAATAATTCCTTTGTAAATGGTTGAATACCTTGAATTTCACATAAAAAACTTGACTTGTGCATTTCCCCAATTCTCAATTAAATGATTTGTTTATAAGTAATTGAGTACACCGAGTTTTACCAAAATCTGAAAAGAAAGAATTTCAACTAACATTAAACTAACCTTAAATACTTTGCTGTGTACATCTTCCTAGTTAAATAATTCCTTTGTAAATGGTTGAATGCCTTGAATTTCAGTTCAAAAACTTGACTTGTGCATTTCCCCAATTCTCAATTGAATGATTTGTTTATAAGTAATTAAGTACACTGAGTTTTATCAAAATCTCAAAATAAAGAATTTGAATTAAGTCAAGTTGGTTTACTCCATAACTAGGGTTGAAATTTCAAAAGGGTTATAGGTTCAAAGGTGTAAGGTAAGATATGTATACCTCCATAGATCAATCAAATGTATACCTATGTATACCAGTCAAATCTCTGAATGAAAAGGATTTCATACATCAATTTAATGTTAAGCTTGACATTAACATTAAAAATAGATTATTATTATTGTTGTTGTTGTTGTTGTTGTTGTTGTTGTTATTATTTTAAGTAAAAAAGGGGGAGAATCTTTCTATTCAATCCATGAAAAAAAGTACACAGTGATACATCGATTTGTTGATGGGAAAAGACCCCCCAAAAAGAGAATAGGGGATCACTTGAAACTAGCCTATGCTAAAAGAGAGCCCCATAGAGTGCGTGGGCAAGCAAGATGAAACATTACAATATAAGGAGAAAGGGTCGGATCATTGTGTTGGCTGGTGAGGATCCTTTCTACATTTTTTCTTATGAACATCACTCCAACCGGAGGAGCTGATAGGCTCAGCATCTTTTACCACCAAAGCCCGATGGTCTGAGGAAGTCCCGTAATCTTGAGCTGCTAAATCCAGGGGTGCTTCTTTGTTGATGTCTGAGTTGTTTGATTCATGAGGACGCTTCTGAGTCCCTGTAAGCGGGGCTGTAATCATGATCATGTCAATTGTTTCCCCCTTTTCGAGACGTGGGTGCAAGGACTTAATTGCGGGAGCTGGAATCATGATTTTTGAATCTTCATGATTTTGTGTCGAGGCCGCAGGCTGGTGTTTTGGGTCGACAGTTGGTCGCTGAGAGAAAGTTGGGGCATGTGGAGGCATTAAGGAAGGCAGAGTAGTTGGAGCATCTTTGTGATGTTGCTTGTTGCCGGAGGAAGGGTTCGGGTGGATTTTGTGAGATTTTGGTCCTTGCCAGCCATTGGCTCTTTTCTGTGCTCCAAAAGTTGAGGAAGGGATTGGGGAAAGAGGACAAGTTTCCTAGAGGTGCCCTATTTGCTGACAGGAGAGGCATTTGAAAGCGGTGTTCTCATAATCTACCATCTATGTGAAGGGATCTCCCTCATCCCAATATATAAGAATCCTATCTAGAAGCCCTTGACTGAGGTCAATTTCAACGCATATGCGAACGAAAGTGATGAAGCCTTTCGCTATTCTGTTTATGTCTATCTTGATTAATCTACCCAACGCATTGCCCAGGGTGGGTGAAAAAGATGAAGAATAGAACTGCAGGGGTAAATTGGGTAGTCTTACCTAGACCGGTGTAGTCATGGTTGTCATGGTCAGTGGATTGAAGTCAGGGAACCATATCTGCATGGAGAGACCAGATCTGCCCCAGAACTAAGGACCTTTCTCTAGCATGCGTTAACATTCTGCTTCTGTGGAGAAGTTGACGATGAAGAACCCCTTGGAGCAGAAGAACAACTCATGACCTTCCGACCAAGTCTTGTTAACCCATTCCTTTAGCGTAGAGGCCGAGGGCCAAAGTTTGTTGAAGCGGCAAATGAGGGCTCTTGCCTGGTAGATAAAGGCATAGCCATAGACTTGGGGATCTTCGACTTCTACTATTGGAGGTTTTGCACACTGCTCCACGATGAAGGCAGATCCAAAGGGCTTCTTTACTTTTGAAGCTTCAACCTTGAACCCCGAAGGAGCGGAAGTCCTTGATTTCATGGCTTGCTTGTAAGAGCTTGGATGAGTGACTCAAGGCGCTCCTCCACACAAACGAGAAGTGAGATAAATGGTTGCATTTTTTAGATTCCCATAGTCCCATAACAGAGATCCATCCCCAAGCTGCCTTCCTTCGAAGATTAGTCGTTGGAACGCAGGCGGAGTACCTGTAGCCTGGTGGATTTGGGTTTTGAGCTTAAAAATGGAGTCTGAGTCTTGAGCCTATAAGCAGAGAGAAGATCTGCCAATGGTATTTACAAAAAGAGGGAAGCTTACTGCAATCTCGGAGCTAGTCTTGCCACGATATTCAGAATGAAACCTTGCTTTTGCATTACTCTTAGCTAGATTCCTGTACAAAAGAAAAGGCAGAGAATCCCCCAAGAGTCGTAGATCCCTGAGGTCTCTACTAGTTGAATGGATTTTGAGCTTTAGATCAAGGCGGCGGTGGTAGCTAGAGTTTATCACTTGTCGCACCCGCAGTCTGTTCTCATCATTGATCTGGTCCCAAATCACTGGTTCTATCTCGCCAGAGCACGAGTTGGATCCTCCCTCCTTGGTTTCCTCTGCGCAAACCGCTAACCTTATCGATGAGATGAACCGTTTCTTCCATCCCAGTGCTGGAAGCATGACAAAGACTCCATTTACGAGGACTGGTTGTGTTTCCATTTTGGGATCCTTCTCCGTGGGTTGTTGTTGGTCTGTCTCAGCCTTTCTAACACCCACTTGCATGAGTTCTTCGATGGATGCATTGGGGACCTGTTTATCTTCCTTCTCGGCCAAGAGTTGCACCTCCTACATAGTGTGGCCGCCACAGCCGGCATCAAGATCTGACGCATGGAGATGCTTGATCGTTGTATCCCTGCAAAACCCTAGCTTCATAATGATGTAGGTATTCGCCATCGTCACCATGTCTTAGATAGCTCATTATTATTATTATTATTATTATTAGATATATTGTTGAATTAATCTATATTGATCATTTATTTATTTGATTATTACTAGTTTATCAAATATTAACAAAAATATAAAATTATTTGGATTTGTTTATACTCTATACACAATAATAAAAATAAAAATTAGACTTACAATAACTAACCTTAAATACTTTACTGTGTACATATTCCCCATTAAATAATTCGTTCCGTTGAATGCGTTGAATTTCACATCAAAAACTTCACTCGTGCATTTCCCTGATTCTCAATTGAATGATTTGTTTATAAGTGATTGAGTACCCTGAGTTTCAAAATCTGAAAATAAAGAAATTGAATTAACTCAACTTGGGTTACCCCATAAATAGAGATCAAATTTCAAAATGATCAAGCCCGTCAAATTCCATCCCCTCCCATAAAAACCACGAAAACTTTCCATTGTTTTATTGACAAATAGTAATTCAATGTAGCACTTTTTAATATGGCACCGAAAGGAAGCACTAGTGGAAAACATCTTTGGTATGATAAAGAATGTAAAATTGCTAGAAAAGGCATTAGGAATGCTTGTAATGAGTCCTTAAAACTCGATAAGATCAATATGTACAAATACCTAATTAAAAGGAAAAAACAGTTACTATATTAATAAGAGGCAAGAGAAACTTTCACAACTATCTAAGTTGAATCCTAAAAAATTTTGGAGCCAAATTCTAAAACACAATACTAAAGAAAATAATATGATTCCTTCAAGGGACAAGAATTCTTACCTCAAAAGTCTTTATGAGTTCCCTAATGCCATGGAGACCATTCTTATTGTCCCTACAGTCGATGAAGTTTTTTCTTTAGATGACATAGAGTTTGGGGTTATTTGGCTTTTTAATGGGAAAGCTAAGGAAATTGAAGGCTACCAACCTATTTTTTTTAAATCATAGGACCTATCCTTATCCTTCACATACACAAGCTCTTCAGTTTAGTAGTCGATCATGGCTTCCCTGAACCCTGGACGCAAA
Organism: Picea mariana; assembly: GCA_032191745.1. NCBI lineage: Eukaryota > Viridiplantae > Streptophyta > Pinopsida > Pinales > Pinaceae > Picea > Picea mariana. Next base: position 215,003 of record JASDQU010790133.1, on the reverse strand, counting down.
GCCTCATTAATCCTATTTTTAAAAATGGGGATAGAAACATTCCCTCTAATTATAGGATCATTATGATTAGCCTGATTTTAGCCAAGCTTTAWGGAAGTATTTTGGAATCCTTTGGCTAAAAAGTCATGGTAAAAGAGATAAAGGCCAGGCCAAGTTTAGGAGGTATCATTCAATTGTGGACCATCTTGTTACCCTTAGAACTATTTTAGAGGAGTTATGCAATACTAAAACCAATCTTTTTTGTTATTTTGTTGAATTTAGAAAATCTTTTGACATGGTTCCTAGAAAAACCTTTGGAGTAGGTTGGAAGAGATAAAAGTGCCTCTCAATTTGAGGGTTCCTGCAATAAGGATGTATGAGAACGTTATTTCTAAGTTTAAAAACATTGACGGCTGGTTGAAAGAGATTAACTGCAATGTTGGAGTCAAACAATGCTGTCTCTTGTTCCCTACCTTTTCTGGCATATACAATGACAAGCTAGAAGACTTCTTGGAAAAAAGAAGGTTGTGTTGGCACTACTCTCATTGATATTGTAACATTCCTGACAATCAACCCCATGGTCGGGCCAACATTACTACGCGGAAAAACACTACTGTAACATATTATGCATTCTTATGAAATACAATTGCTTGGTTACAGTTAAACACAGTGTAAGCACATTAATACCATTAGCATACATAATCCACTGCATTAACAATAATTCATGAATACAGTGGAATACATGTAAACATTGCTAGAATCATAGACATGCATATTTAATTGAAATTATACGCATGTATATACTTATCTTTTAGACTGGATGTAATTCACCAACTGCGTGTAGACCTCCCATGAACCTCCCATCCTTAGACCGCACTGCTCATCACTCTCAGCAGTAGGTCACCCCCGAGCTGGGACTAAGCTCCATCGAGTAGGGATTCCTAGGCTAGGTAGGGAATACAGGAAGACACACAGTCACATGAGAAGGATTTCTCTCCCAGGAGCCACTTATGCCCACTACCCACAGACTCTCATTCCCCACATGTCTGTCCAACCATAGGAGTATACACCTTCACTGTCACCAAGACAGTCCATCGGATGTTAACCTCCCTTCCCTTGGGCTTCAGCAACAGACCTGACCAAAAGTCTCCAAGCTCTGTGGCAGCTACAGGATTCCTTCCAGGAGTTCTCACTTCCTCCGCACACTCTCTCACCTAGAGAGATTCGCTCAAAGACTGGGTAACCTACCTCTTCAACAAAAATCACCTCCCTCACACTGGCCAGCAAGCCACAAATAGTCCAGCACTGTGTGGCCACAACAAACAATTGGGAAAATGGGTATGGACACTCAAAATGGAAATGGTCAGTGCTAAAGCATAGCGCAGCTCTCTATGGTTACAGAGATGCGTAAGGTGTACAAAGGTTCAATCATAGAGGCCAAACACGTACAGATGGAGGATGGAGAAATTGGAAGGTCGAACCCTGGATTCAGGTGATGGTTAGAGTAATGCCCATGCCCCTCCTACGCAACAGTCAACGGAATGGAAAGAGAACCCCCAACATGGCTCATTTCCTGGGTTAAATCGCATGCTCCTAGGTCGAAACATGTCACCCATGAAGCTGCATGCGTCCCTTCCTAGGAACTCAAGACAAGACATAGATTTCACATGGCTTTTGGGATAATATTAAAATATTATTCCCAAGGAGTTAAGCCCCTAGGCTCCACACTTAGCCTCTCTTTCCAATCTTCCAGCCCCCAATCCCTTACTCAGGTTTTATGGAAGCTTATCCCCCCATCACTCGTTCATTGTGGTCAATCCACATGCAAATATGTTTTGTATTAATATTGCGCATAATTACATGTACAAAAATCAGGCTCCTGGCCTTCAACACTTAGGCTCCCTGGCCTAATAACACATAATCCCACTAGCTTATATAACTTGGCTCAACAACCTTATAAACTTGAATTACAGTTCATAAACAAGCTTTATACTTCATATACATGATTTACAATAGGGCTCGGCCTTGGGGACATTACAATCCCATCCCCTTATTTTTGCATTGTCCTAAGTGCAACTTTACACTGCATCTGCAAGCTTTTCAAAATTTTCAAAAAGATGAAGGTACTCTGTCTGCATAAAATCTTCATGCTCCCATGTCACATCCTAAGGACCGTACCAGGTCCACTGGACCTTTACAATCCCTATGGCTTGATTCCGAGGCTGTTTGTTTTTCCTGTCCAATATGCACACAGGATGCACTTGCAGGACACCTTCTTGCTCCACCTGGATCACATTCCAATCAATTACATGATTAGCATTAGGCATATACTTTTTAAGAAATCAAACATGAAACACATTATGTACAGTCATGGATGCAGGTAATGCAAGCATATATGCAACTAGCTCAATCCTTTCCAGGATTTCAAAATGGCCCAGAAAATATGGCTGCCAACTTGGTGCAACTTCCCAGCTTTAGGGAACTCCTGTTAGCTTTCACTTTCAGGAAAAGATGATCAACCACTTTGAACTCTCTATGGTTTCTGTTATTATTAGCATAACTTTTCTGCTTGTCCTGGGCAGCTTTCAAATTATGTTTAATTTTTATCATTTGGTCCTCCATCTCCTTGAGAAACTATGGCCCAACTACTATTCTATCAGCTGGATTATCCCATCTCACCGGAGTATTTCACTTTCTTCCATAAAGTGCTTCAAATGAGCTCATCCTCAATGATGCATGATACCCATTGTTGTAGGAAAATTCTACTAAGTGCAGGTTGTCTTCCCATCTTGATGGTTTGTCCATCACATACATTCTTAGTATGTCTTCATCTTTTATTCTTACTTGGTGATATCCCGATCTTAGATCTATTTTCGAAAACATCTTTGCATCCTTCAACTGATTGAAAAGATCATCAATCCTCGGTAGAGGATACTTGTTATTCATTGTTACTTTGTTCAATTGCCTGAAATCGATGCACAATCTCAGCGTTCCTTTCTTCTTCTTTATGAATAGGACTAGGGCACCCCAAGGCCACACGCTTGGGTGTATATACCCCTTTTTCAGAAGTTCTTCCAGCTTCAGCTGCAACTCTTTCAATTCTGGCACACTCATCCTGTACGGAGCCTTTGACACTGGAGTTACTCTAGGCATCAAGTTCAGAGAGAAATCAATATCCCTTTTCGGAGGTAGTCCAAGTACTTCCTAGAATACATCTTTGAACTCTTTAAGTACCTCATGATCCTCAATACTTGACACCTTATCCTTAGGCATTTCCCTCAAATGGGCTGTAAATAATTGACAACCTTTTCTGTAGCACTTCTTCAGCTGCATTGCTGAGATTTCTATAACAGTAACAGCTCTAGGAATTCCTTGAACGACTCTCTGATTCCCTTCTTCATCTAAGAAAGTGAATTCCTTGTTCCGATAGTCCAAGATGGCATGGCGCTAGTCCAACCAGTCCATCCCAATTAGATAGTCATAAGAGCCTAATGACAGAATGTTCAAATCGACCTTCGTGCTCAGTCCATTCATGTCTACAGGACATGACTTGACTAACTCCGTGACTTTCCTCTTGGTTCCTGTAGCTAGCTACACTAACCAAGACTTTTCATGTTTGCTTCTTATCAAATGCAAAATTTCTACCACTCTAGGGTTTATATAACTATGGCTAGCCCCTAAATCAACTAAAATAAGTTTTTTATCATACCTTCTACTTCAATCATGTGCGAATGATATTCAACTTGCTTGTTGTCCAGGGTTGCGTATATCCTTGGAATTCTGCTTCCCATGTCCTCCACTGTTTCAGCCTGCTGAACATTGTGGAGAAGTCTGTCTTTATCATTTCTGTGGGGGCATTCCCTGTACCTATGGTTTTCTTTACAACCCCAACATTCCATAGGTGGCGGCCTTGACATTTTCCCACCCACTTCAACCTTCCTGGGCTCTCTAAGAGATGGTTGTCCTTGAGGACTATTTCTAAAAAAGGGTGGTTTATTTTCCTTCTGCCTCTGTTCTTTCTTGAACTTTTTCTAGTCATCCCAAGCCTTCCGAAAGGTAGGATTTTCTTTTTTTTGTTCAAATAAGCACTTCGCTCTTCTTATCATTTCTTCCATATTCTTTGCGTCATCATATTGAATCTTATCCCCAATAGGAGGCAGTAATCCACTCAGGTACCTTTGAATCTTGACAGACTCATATTTGATGAACGGAACATACTTCAGCAATTCCAAAAACTTTCGTTCATACTCATCAATGGTCTAGTTTTCCAACTTGAGTTCAAAGAACTCTTTCATCTTTCTATCATAATATCTTTTATTTAAGTATTTCCTATCGAAATACCTCTTGAATTATTTCCATGTGATGTCCCTTTCCCTGATGTGTTGCACCTACACAAGTTGATCCCACCACATGGATGCCTTTCCCTTCAATTGATACATGGCAATCTTGCCCTCTACATGAGAGGAATAATTTTGCAGTTGAAAGTATTTCCTCATACCAAGCAACCAAGTTTCAACATCTTCCTCCTTCTTATGTTCTCCATCGAACGTTGGAGGCTTGATCTTGTTCATTTCCCCTTTGAATTCATCCGTCCTAGATCTCATGTGCTTTCTAGTAGGATATGGGCTTGAACTACTATGTGCTTCCCTACTGGAGTTTGTTGACACTCCTTGATATTCTTTTCCTCTTAGGGGTCCTGCGACTCTCTGTCTTACATGAGTCACTCTCCTTTTCCAATTTCTTTTCTATTCTTTCTAGAATCTTCAACATCCTTAAGTTGAATTCACACTGCTTATCCTTGACTTTCATGAGCGTTCAACTATTAGCTCGGCGAGCCTGGGCATCTTTCTGCAATCTTTCAATGATATTCATCATATGTCCTTCCTTATCCATCTCTTTTCCTTACCCATTAGAGTTTGATCCTTCGAATCCCAAGTTGACATTCCTTCCTTCTCTTTCGTTCTCGAAATTGGAGGTAATCTGCACCTCTTCCATTCTCTGCTCTCAACAACAACCCTATTCGGTTCTGGCACTTGCTAAGCTTCTGGAAACACACATGCAGACAACAAGGATTTTTCAGTTCGTCATTCTTAGCAAATTCCACACATTCAAAACCATTTTGATTTAAGAAAACGCTTCGACTTCACAAAATTTTTCGAGTTCTACTTGGCTCTGTAATTTTCGGGTGATATCTCCCTCTTTCTTAGCCCCTACCCTTGTAACCAAATGCTAGACTACTAGGTGCTACTCGTAGTTTTGATTTACCGAATTCGTGTAAATCAGGTGGATCGACGGTCCACGTTTACCCAACATCCAATGGTTAAAATCCACTACGGTTCTTCCGTCTTTGAAGATTTCGGGACTTCGGAACTTCGGGTTTTGGATTTTTGGTAATCGGGAGTTCAAAATGCAGCGACCCAAACCACTGGTCACTCCATTCCCCGAACTCCGATACATGATTTTTTGTACGAGATCCAACGATCCTCAATGATTTCGATCAAATGGTCCAGATCTTTTCGGAGTTTCGTCAACTGGGAGTTCACGATGCAGCGACTCCAAATCTCTTGTCACTTTAATCCTCGAATTCTGATATGGGAATTCATGTATGAGATCAACAACTGTGAGCCTCCCCTGATCCGACGGTCCATATCTCTCCTAAGTTTACACCTGTCAAAGCTCTTTAGCCCTAAATTCCTCGCTAGTTGGTTGGATCCGACGTCTCACAGGGTTTCAACACTTCTTAATAAAAGAACTCCATCATCCGATTCTACCCTTGTTAATCTCTTTCACGATTAGGGACTTGGAGTGACCAAGATTTGGCTTGCACTCCAAGTTCATGATCCCTGAATTCATGAAATTATCCAACGAATCAAACCAACCACGATCAACGACCCATGTTTATTCTGGATCCTAGGGTGATGAGTTTCTCCATCCACTAACCACCTTGCAACTTCTAGCTATCTTACAGTCCTCGCGATTTCACGAGTTCTCCACAGAGAATTCTGACTGTCCAAATCTGCTTCTCAAGGACTTCTGGCCAATGACTTGGTACCCTCCTTCTGAACTTTCATCTACTTGATCCAACGGTCCTGATTCCCCATGATCCGATGACTCAGATCTCATCAACATTTCGCATATCAGGATTTCATGTGTCACAAGGTCAAAAGGTTTTCCACCATCATCCTCCCTATTCTCGAAATGTCGATTTCTTCCTAGACAATTAATGGTCCAAATCTCTCTTAGATCGACGATTGTGATCCAATCGTGAATTCGTGTTTCGTGAATTCTCATGAGCTCACCCTTAGACAATTTCAAGTCACGAGTCAGTAAAAAGTTGATCTCTCTCCACGTGTCCTTTCCGATGGAAGGTCCTGACGATTTCGGGATTTCACGTATCGCGATTTCTACACTCCTGTGCAACTCCAAAGGGTATTTTTGTTCTAAGGCTTTTGCGACCATTATTTTGATCAGAAAGTTCTTTTGGATTTATCGCATAGGTTTTTTTATTTTCGACATTTTGGACCAAACTAGTGTGGTCCATCATCAGGAAAATGTTTGTGAGAAATTAAGAAAAAAGGATATAATAGGTGTATAAATACATGAAAAGTTGTTATAAGGAGCCGACTTATTAAAAATGAAATCAAAAATTATAAAACTTAAGAAATTATATTTGTTTGTTTAATAATTATTTATTTAATTGTTTAATAATTATTTATTTGTTAGTTTATTAATTTTTTATTTAATAAGAGCCGACTGGAATTTTTTTTTATAAATTAATATCTAGAATTATTCATATTGGCTAGGGTAGGGATCCAATTTTGAATAATTTTCCATCCATCATCTCTGTTTAGATTGTTAGGTTGTTTTTCAATTTCGATTGATTCTCTGAATTTTCTATTGTGATAGTGATATATCTTGGCAAGAATTTTGGCCTCTTCAATACAAATGTGATATTTAGTTTTGTCTGAATGTTCTGCGAGAGTTGAGGGACGAGTGCGATTGTGTTTGATGTCAGTGACATGTTCTTGAATCCTAATTCTAAAGGAACGACCTGTTTCTTCTATGTATTGTTTACGACACGAGCACGGGATCATATAGAGACCTTTTTGTTCGATGGGATCAACAAAGTCTTTGACTAACCTAAGGGAATTTCTAATAGTGTTTAAGGGTTTGAAAGTTTCCCCAATATTTTTCTTCTTCAAAATCCTAGCAAGTTGTTCTATTGTCCCTTGTATGTAGGGTAAGTAAACCTTAAACACATCATTATTCGTTTGTTCTTTATTCTTAGGTGTTTCAGTGGCATTTTGAAAGGCTTTCATTACCTGATGTTTTTTATAGCCATTATCTTCAAAAACATTGAGGAGGTGATTTTTCTCTTCCTCTAGGTGTTCATCATTAGAAATTCTGAAGGCTCTGGTGGCTAAGGTGTTTAGAACACCTAGTTTTTGTGAAGGGTGATGATGGGAATCGGCATGAAGGTATTGTTTAGTGTGAGTTTTCTTCCTATACACTTGATGGGATAAGGATCCATCAGGTCTTTTTGTGACTTTGACATCTAGAAAAGGAAGACTACCATTATTTTCAACCTCCATAGTGAACTTGATGTGCTCGGATTGTTTATTAAGTTGAGTCACAAATTCATATAATTTGTCACAACCATGGGGCCAGATGACAAAGGTATCATCAACAAACCTATTCTAGTATTTTGGTTTGAAGGGTGAGGAGATTAGGGCATTGTTTTCCAAATCTTCCATGAATAAATTGGCTATGATGGGAGAGAGGGGGGATCCCATAGCAACCCCACAGGTTTGTTCATAAAAGTCGCCTTGGAAACTAAAGAAAGTGGATTTCAAGCAAAGCTTAACTAAGTTGGAAGTACCTAGGTTAGTGATGTTTTTTATGACTTTCATTGCTCTGTCAATGGGAATTTTAGTGAAGAGAGAAACAACATCAAAGCTAACGAGGATTTCATCCTTGTCCAATTTAATGTTTTTGATCTTTTTTACAAAGAAAGAGGAGTCTTTAACAAAGGAGCTAGTGTTTCCGACTAAGGGTTTGAGTTTATGAACTAGTTATTTTGCAAGTTGATAAGTAGGGCTGCCTATTGTGTTAACAATGGGTCTAAGAGGGGCCCCTTCCTTATGAATTTTAGGAAGTCCATATATCTTAGGGGTGGAAGGGCAGCTAACAAGCAATTTCTTTTTATCATCATCTTTTATGTTTCTTAATTTAATGGCATTGGAAACTTCCTTTACAATCTTATTTAAGGGGTTTTTATTAAGTTTCTTATAACTTCCACTGTTATTGAGGTGATCCAACATTTTTTCAATGTAGTTTTCCTTATTCATAACGACAACAACCCCACCTTTGTCTGCTTTTAGAACAACTAAATTCTTGTTATTGTTTAGGGATTTTAGAGCCAAAATTTCTTCAATGGTGTTATTTCTCTTTGGTGGTTTTACTCTACAGAGAATTACTGAGAAGTCTTGTCTGATTTCTTCTTTAATGTTATTCGAGTGGTTTTTAATACTATTTTCAATGCTGCATACGATATCTTCAATAGGAATTTTGCGGGGGGGCAATGGCAAAGTTAAGACCTTTTTCTAGTATTTTAGTAGTGTATTCATCGATGGGATGGGTTGATAGGTTGATAACTAAATTTTTGGGTACAATGGTTTTGACCTGGTTAGTCTTACGTTCAAAGTTTTTAACTTGTTTACTATTGTTGTTGGAGATACTGAGGATGTCATTTGGGTTCACGATATTATTTCAAATCATGTCGGTTTTGGGTAGATTAATTTCTTCGAAATTTTTGTTGTCATTACTATTTGGTTCATTATTACAATGGAATTTAGCATTGTGGTTATTATTCATTATAAGGGCATTTGTTGATATTATTATTCCTAATATTTGTGATATCAGGGTTCATTTTTTGTATGATGGACGTGAGGGGGTTAATGCTAACAGTGGAGCTAGGTTCAATATTACTTAGATACCAGGTGTTATTAATAAATTCAATGAGAGGGTTACAATGGTTGTTGTAGCTATCATTGCTACATTTTTTATCAAAATTTCTTATACGTGTGTCAAAATAGTTTGGTTTGTTATCACAAATGCCTGTAAGAGTGTAGTTATTATTATTGTAGTTAGAATTCTGATTTGTTTGTTGAGTAATGGAGGTGTGAGGGTTATTGTTTTTGGCGTGGGTATTACTGTTATTTACAAAGTTTTCACGGGGACTGTTTTGGTCACTGCCGCGACTATTATCAGAATTGTATGAGCCCACACCAGAATGATTGGTATTTTATATACCTGTGTTGCTTGGGGATTTTCAGAGATTGTAGTTGTTATTTTTTATTTCATTACTATTTTCTAGGTTAGCGTGGTTACTGTTTTGGATAACAGATGTGTTATTTTTGGCTTGAAGATTAATGTTATTATTAAATATCATAAGTCTATTTATAATATTATTTAAGCTATTCTTTTGGGCAGTGTTAATTATGCTGAGAGAAGGAGTTTTGATGCTATCATGGAGCATATGTACAGAGTGTCCATTTTTGTGAGGAGGCAATCCATGCATTCTATTCATTCGTACTTGTTTCTGCATGTTTTCTAGTCGAGTAAATTTGTTSCGTTGTTTGTTTACAATGATTTCTTCAAATTTCACGGTTTTTAGGGAGGAGCAGGCATCTATTCGTGCCCAAAGAGGTGGTTGGATGATATTGGCCAGAGTAGTGTGAAGAACGAGAAGTTTATGTGACAAATTGTCTAATTTAAACCTTGCTTTCTGAATTTCATTCCGGAGTAATGAAATGTTGGCCTTGTGAAAAATACAGTCATTTTTCTTATTGTGAAGTCAATGATTGATTATGGTAAAAATAGGCATAACATCAACGTCCCTACATCTTTTTAGAAAATTTAGATCAGATTTCCTTCTCATTACTTGCAAACGGATCCGCTCAAATCGTCAGATTTTATCAACTGTAGCATGTCCGTACAGGGTCAATATTTCTATTCTAATGCTTTTGCGACCATTGTTTTGATCAGAAAGTTCTTTCGGATTTATCACATAGGTTTTTTTATTTTCGACGTTTCGGACCAAACTAGTGTGGTCCATCATTAGGAAAACATTTGTGAGAAATGAAGGAAAAATGATATAATAGGTGTATAAATAATTGAAAAGTTGCTATAAGGATCCGACTTATTAAAAATGAAATCAAAATTTATAAAACTTAATAAATTATATTTGTTTGTTTAATAATTATTTATTTGTTTGTTTAATAATTATTTATTTGTTAGTTTATTAATTTTTTATTTAATAAGAGCCGACTGGAATTTTTTTTTATAAATTAATATCTAGAATTATTCATATTGGCTAGGGTAGGGATCTAATTTTGACTAACTTTCCATCCATCATCTCTGTTTAGATTGTTAGGTTGTTTTTCAATTTCGATTGCTTCTCTGAATTTTCTATTGTGATAGTGATCTATCTTGGAAAGGATTTTGGCCTCTTCAATACAAATGTGATGTTTAGTTTTGTCTGAATGCTCTGCTAGAACTGAGGGATGAGTTTGATTGTGTTTGATGTCAGCGGCATGTTCTTGAATCCTAATTCTAAAGGAACGACCTGTTTCTCCTATGTATTGTTTACCACACAAGCATGGGATCATATAGACACCTTTTTGTTCGATGGGATAAACAAAGTCTTTGACTGACCAAAGGGAATTCCTAATAGTGTTTAAGGGTTTGAAAGTTGCCCCAATGTTTTTATTCTTCAAAATCCTAGCAAGCTTGTCTGTTGTCCCTTGTATATAGGGTAAGTAAACCTTAGACACATGATTATTTGTTTGTTCTTTATTCCTAGGTGTTTTAGTGGCATTTTGAAAGGATTTCATTACCTGATGTTTTTTATAGCCATTATCTTTAAAAACATTGAGGAGGTGATTTCTCTCTTCCTCTAGGTGTTCATCATCGGAAATTTTGAAGGCTATAGTGGCTAAGGTGTTTAGAACACCTATTTTTTGGGAAGGGTGATGATGGGAATCGGCATGAAGGTATTGTTCACTGTGAGTTTTCTTCCTATAAACTTGATGGGATAAGGATCCATCAGGTCTTTTTGTGACTTTGACATCTAGAAAAGGAAGACTACCATTATTTTCAACCTCCATAGTGAACTTGATGTGCTTAGATTGTTTATTAAGGTGAGTCACAAATTCATATAATTTGTCACAACCATGGGGCTTGATGACAAAGGTATCATCAACAAACCTATTCTAGTATTTAGGTTTGAAGGGTGAGGAGATTAGGGCATTGTTTTCCAAATATTCCATGAATAAATTGGCTATGATGGGAGAGACGGGGGATCCCATAGCAACCCCATAGGTTTGTTCATAAACGTCACCTTGGAAACTAAAGAAAGTGGATTTCAAACAAAGCTCAACTAAGTTGGCAGTACCTAGGTCAGTGATGTTTTTGATGACTTTCATTTCTCTGTCAATTGGAATTTTAGTGAAGAGAGAAACAACATCAAAGCTGACGAGGATGTCATCCTTGTCCAATTTAATGTTTTTGATCTTGTTTACAAAGAAAGAGGAGTCTTTAAAAAAGCAGCTAGTGTTTCTGACTAAGGGTTTGAGTTTATGAGCTAGGTATTTTGCAAGTTGATAAGTAGGGCTACCTATTGTGTTGAGGATGGGTCTAAGAGGGGCCCCTTCCTTATGAATTTGGTCCAAAACGTCGAAAATCAAAAAACCTATGCGATAAATCTGAAATAACTTTCTAATCAACTCCAAAGGGTTTTAAACCTTATGCATATTTTCTAGATTTGATAGTTGTGAGGGTTCTCCTTTCCTCCCGATCAGATTCTATGGCTCCAACACTTCTGGTGTGGAGTTCTCTCTCTCCCTGTGGCCATATACCACACCAGCTGCAGTTTTATAATACCGCTACACCTCCTGAGCTTTGTAACATGGTCAAGTAGTCTGTTGACACTCAGAAACATTCTGAGGTCTAAAATTAGTCCTCTAGACACAATTTCTTCTCAAAATCTCGGTCCAAAGACCACTTATCTGGCACATCCAGGATCAACGTTGAAACTAGGCTCTAATACCATACTGTAATGTTCCCGACCATCAACCCCATGGTCGGGCCAACATTACTACACGGAAAAACACTACTGTAACGTATTATGCATTCTTATGAAATAAAATTGCTTAATTACAGTTAAACACAATGTAAGCACATTAATACCGTTAGCATACATAATCCATGGCATTAACAATAATTCATGAATACAACGGACTACATGTAAACATTGCTAGAATCACAAACATGCATATTTAATTGAAATTATACGCATGTATATACTTATCTTTTAGACTGGATGTAATTCACCAACTGCATGTAGACCTCCCATGAACCTCCCATCCTTAGACCACATTTCTAATCACTCTCAGTAGTAGGTCACCCCTGAGCTGGGACTAAGCTACATCGGGTAGGGATTCCTCGGCTAGGCAGGGAATACATGAAGACACACAGTCATAGGAGAAGAATTTCTCTCCCATGAGCCACTTATGCTCACTACCCATAGACTCTCATTCCCCACATCTCTATCCCACCCTAGGAGTATACACCTTCACTGTCACCAAGACAGTCCATCGGATGCTAACCTCCCTTCCCTTGGGCTTCAGCAACAGACCTGATCGGAAGTCTCCGAGCTCTGTGGCAGCTACAGAACTCCTTCCATGATTTCTCACTTCCTCCATGCACTCTCTCACCTGGAGAGAGTCGCTCACAGAATAGGTAACCTACCTCTTTAACAACAATCACCTCCCTCACATTGGCCAGCAAGCCAGACGTAGTCCAACACTGCATGGCCACAACAGTCAATTGGGAAAATGGGTATGGACACCTGAAACGAAAATGATCAGCGCTAAAGCATAGCGCAACTCTCTCTGGTTTCAGAGATGTGTAAGGTGTATAGAGGTTCAATCATAGATGCCAAATGCATACAGATGGAGGATGGATAAATTGGAAGGTTGAACCCCAGATTCAGGTGATGGTTGGAGGAATGCCCACCCCCCTCCTACGGAATAGTCGATTGAATGGAATGAGAACCCCCAACATGGCTCATTTCCTGGGTTAAATCGCATGTGCCTAGGTCAACACATGTCGCCCATGAAGCTACATGTGTCCCTCCCCAGGAACTTAGGACAAAACATAGAATTCACATGGCTTTTGGGATAATATTAAAATATTATTCCCAAGGAATTAAGCCCCTAGGCTCCACACTTAGCCTCTCTTTCCAACCTTCCAGCCCCCAATCCCTTACCCAGGTTTTGTGGAACCTTTATCCCCCATCACTCATTCATCGTGGTCGGTCCACATGCAGAGATGTTTTGTATTAATACTATGCATAATTACATGTACAAAAATCAGGCTCCTGGCCTTCAACACTTAGGCTCCTTGGCCTAATAACACATAAGCCCAGTAGCTTATATAACTTGGCTCCCGAGCCTTAAAAACTTGAATTACAGTTCATAAACAACATTTATACTTCATAGACATGATTTACAACATGGCTCAACCTTGGGGACATTACAGATATATTCATCAATATTCTTATTTATGCCGATGTTATCTTTCTTATGGAAAGGGGCCACCATGATCTTGAAAACCAACGAAGAATCCTCAAGGATTTTTTCTCCAATATGGGTATGATCGTTTAATACTGATAAGACTATGGTCATGATTATTAAATTCAATAAGATCAATTATGATACCTTTGTATATGACAAAAACAACTTGGAGGAAGTGAATTCATACAAATATGTTGGAATTGATATTCACTACAAGCTCAACTAGAATTATAGCATTCAAAAAATGATTATTGGGGGATGGAAAGCTTATTATGGGATTGAAAACAATTGCAGATTAGCGGATCTTTGTAGTTGCGATGAGAATAAAATCCTCTTCGAGACTCTTGTTACACCTATTATTCTTTATGGATGTGAAATTTGGGGCTATAGTATCTCTCGTGAATATTGGAGAAAGATAGAGAAAATACAAATGAATTTTATAACCTATAATCTCAAAATTAAAGGAAATATTCCCTATCCCATCCTCCTCTTAGAAACAAGTCTCTGCCCCATTGAGAGCATGGCTATGACAAGATACCTAATGTATAAGAACATGATAAACAACATGGAAGACAATAGGCTTCCTAAAATTACTTCAAATCCGAGTCGTAACCACCATCGACTCAAGTGAGGATGGCATAAAGATGCCCAATGTTGGTTAAACTATCGGGGGATCATGGAAGACATCATTTTGCAAAATAAAGATACTATTAAAAATATCATCAAATCAAAATTTAAGGAGAAAATGTGGTGTGATAAAGAGTTGGAGGAAAAACTAAAATTAAACTATTATAAAGATGTAATCAACAATAATATAGATGATCAAAATTATCTATATTTTTTGACAAGTGTCAAAAAAAAAAAATCATTGCTAAGATAAGATCAAATTCTCATGAGCTCCATAGTGAAATTGGGCATTGGTCAATTCCTAAAACGCCATGGGATGAAAGAGTGTGTCACCTTTGTGACACTAAGAAGGTTGAAGATGAAAATAACTTTCTCATATATTTTCTAGCCTATGCCCACATTAGATCTCTTTTTCGAAATAGTTGTCACACTACCAACCTTCATAACTTCTTAACTCAACAAAACTATAGTGATATTGAAAAGCTTCTCTTAATGTTTTTCAAGCACATAAACAAAATTCTAAAAAATCGCAAGTAACCACTTATCCTCACAACCTCCAATAAACAAATTCGATCTTATTAAATGTTAATCGTCATCTTTATAAAAATTTTAATGATTTAATATATATATATATATATATATTTATCTTTTATATTTTTTATATACGATAACAAAGACTTGATACACATTTTTCAAGCATGTATACCTGCTTTCTCATATTCTTCATTGAATACTTCTTCTTATCAAGTATTACAAGTATTAATGTGAAGAAATGTTAAAAAGTCATAAATTTAAATAATTAATTTTAAATATTATAAAGAGATAATTTATGATATGTTGGATAATGTTTATGAGTTATTTTAGTGTTCGTTGCACTTAATTAGATTAAAAAATTGTGTAAGAATATGATGCAATGCATAATTTAGGGACTAAAGTTATATATGTTGAGTATGTAATGGATTTTGTTGCTATAATTAATTATCTAAAGAAAATTATCATTGTGGTTTTTGGCATAAAGATGATAAGTCTTGGCTAAATTAAGGTATTTATAAGGATATAATCAACTCTAATTTAGAAGATTAAAATTATCTATTTATTTTGATGAGTATAAAGAAAAAAATAAGCATTGATAAGATAAGAACATATTCTCACGAGCTCCATAGTGAAACTCGCGTTGGTCAATTCCTAAAATGCCATGGGCTGAAAGAGTCTGTCACCTTTGTGACACTAAGAATGTTGAAGATGAAAACCACTTTCTCTTAGATTGTCCACCCTATACCTAGATTAAATCTCATTTTCAAAATATTTGTCACACTACCAACCTTCCTAACCTCTTAACTCAAGAAAACTATGGTGATTTAATGCTTTTCAAGTACATAAACAAATGTATAAAGAATAATAAGTAATCAGTTACCCTCTTAAGGTCTTATAGACCAAATGAATCTTAGTGGAAGTTAATCATCATAAACATCATAAATATAAAAATATATATTTATATTAGTGATATTGTATTTATTTTTTAATTTTTTTTTAATATATAATTATATATATAGTCTAAATTATGTATTTTCTAATAAATGAAGTAACTTAAAAGGTTGATAAAATTAATCATTTTTCTATTTATTTATTTATCTGGAATTTTATAAAAAAAATTGTTATAAAAAAAATTGATATAGAAAAAAATTATAAATAATTAAACTTTGATGATAAAAATTACTTTAAAAACTTTTAATGTTTCTTTAAAAACTAGAATGGTGTAAATTTGAAAAATTAGAAAATCATACTAAAACTTTATTAAAAAAAATGTTTTTTTTTATACATACTTTTCGACAAATTAAAAAAAAAACTATAAATTTATGTTAAATACCCTACAAGTATGATCCCAATAAAATTACACAAAACATCTATACAATTATAATAAAATTATACCGACATCTATACAATTATATAAATCAATACATTTTTCCTATACAATTTTCAAATGATGTTTTTAAATGTGTGCGTGATCATTTTTGTTGTTTTCATCATACTCTTGGCAAGATAATTAATAGATTGTTTTATCATCGACATAAATAAATAAATAAGTGACGTCATGTCAAAATCATAAGCGTTTGGAGTTTAGTGTAATATCGAAGAGTGTATTTTTAGGCAATGTTATATTTTTATTTTTATATTTTAAATCGAAATCTTGATTTTTGCTTTTACGTTTTAAATTTTTTTTTTTATAATAGAGAGGCATTATATTTGTTGTTAGCTTTTAATAGAATAGTAAGAATTATAATTATTGATTTAAAAAAAAATATTATTATATTAAGGTTATTGTGATTAATGGTAATAATGAATATTATTAGATTAATTTTATTATGATTGTTGATAAAAGATATTTTTTTATCTAAATTTTCTAAAAACAAACTAGAATAAAAAAAAAAATTATTAAAATTTTCATATACATATACAAGAAATGTAAACTAACAAAATTATATAAATATAATTTTATTATATAATAATCATTAGTAATTGTCATGTGGTTGCATCTCAATTGGTTGGGGTGGGGAGTTTTCTCCTCCCCACTAAGGTTCAAGTCTCATCTATGCGACATGCTGCTCTTTGTGAGCCAAATATTCCCAAAATACTTGACCCTCCTATGTTCTCCAAATTTCGGGGGGGTTATTGTGGACTATCATTATACAACAATTCAGATAGAGACTATAATGTTTATAGTTAGTTCCATGGTTCAAGATTATTGCAGTATGTTCATTCTAAATTACTAAAACAATCAAGAAAGATGTATATGAGAAAGATGTCAATAGAACAGAAATTCATCATACAAGGGTCACTAGAATTCACACATTTTGTGTGGCAAGAGCCTTTAAAAAGAGAGGCATTTTTGAGGCCCCATCTTCCAATGGCTTCTTGAAGTCCCAACTTTTTGTAAGAGGCCATCACTAGTCATTTCTTTGCTTGTTCTTCAAACTATGTAAATTTATGGTAAAGTTTCCTAATAGTTTCTAGAAAACCTTTTTGGACCCGAGCAAGTAATATCCAATAGACTGCAATCAATTCTAGAACTACTTTTACCAAAACCAAATGACCTCCCCTAGACAATTGTCTATTGCACCCAATGCACCCAATGTTTATTTTCTTCTCGGCTTTATCTATCAAACACTACCAATCACCTTTTATTATATTAATTTGGATTAAAAAATAAATCCAAATATTTCATAATATGTTTTACATCTATTATCCTATAGAAAAAAAAAAGTAATAATTTGTTTTCCTACTCATACATCCCCCATAAGGTCATTATAAATTTTTCCATAGTAATGAGCATCCCAGTTACTTTGTAGAATAAGTTCATGATGCCCTTTAATTTCTCAATGAATCTTTTGGAACCTTCAGAGAAAATTAAAATATCATCTACAAACAATAGATATGTGATATTTCATGATACTCCAATAGGAAGCCCTTTTATACTACCATTTCATTCTTCTTATTTATGTAACCTACTTAATCCTTCGACTCTTAAAAGAAATATAGGGGCGAGGGGAAATCCTTTTCTAAGTCCCCTCCTTGGTCTAAAGAAAGAGGTTGTTTTTCCATTTAATAATAAAACAAAAGTTACCAGGGAAATGTGGCTCATTATCTAGACAAAAAACTATTGGAAAAATCCTAAATAGATTAGAATACTATAATGTAAAGGCAAGTTATGCTTTCATAAGATTTGAATATGTCCACTTTCATCACCATTAATATTTGATTTCAGAATTTGATTAAATGTAAGCACACTTGGAAAAAACCAAATAGCTTAGGACTTTTCTTTCCCTCGAGGAAACTAAATTGTTCTCCAAAGGTTTGATTTCAGAAAACAATTTTCAATTTCCTAGAAATCAGCTCTGAGATAATTTTTCATATGTAATTTCATAATGAGATGTGTCTTAACTTCTCTAAGTTGTAGGATTATATTATTTTGAAATCAATGATAGTAATGTTGTACTGAAAGCTCCTAAAAATTTTCCTTGTGTTTTTTTGTCTCCACCACTCTTCATAAATATTTCTTTACAAAATCATAACATCCCATGAAGAATTCAATAGTAGTCCATCAATCCCAAAACTTTTGTTCTTTTGAAATATCTACAAAGTTTGATATAGTTCTTCTTTCCCAACCTCCTTTATGAGGGATGATTATCTTTCTCATCAATAAAGCTAGGGGAGGAGTTCGATAAACTAATCAATTCTATCATTCTAGCACATGTGTCTTCCTTGAAAAGGGAGGGAAAATTTTTTACTCCTTCAAAAGGCACATCCTTCAAATTTATTTCTTAGGTACCATCTCCATTATTTATTTTCCAAAAAAAACGTTATGTTCTTCCTATAGATGGCATACCCATGTAAGAATTATGTATTATAATCCCCAACATGTAAACATAATTCCCTTTTCTTGTTATGCACTCCTTTTATTTTTAAAGAAGAATGAGCCTCCTTTTATCTTCTGGTACATTTACTTCTATTTTTTGTTCCTCATTCATAAATCCAATGCTTTCACTATTAAATACCACCCTCAAGGCCCCCTCTAATTCTCTAATAACCCTGCAATGTTTAGTATTTTTGTCCCATTCCCAGTTAGCTACTACAATTTTTCCTCTTTCAAATTTTATTGGAATTGTAGTGGAGAAAATTATCTTAAATTACCTTTAAAAGGTTTCTATTGTTATTTGAGTTTCCCAACAAAATCCTCCATATTCATCCATTGTAGACATAGTCTAAAGGGACTGGCAAGTTTCTCTATTATAGGAGCCACTTTTAACACCATGAGATTGTGATCAGAGTCCCATCTGGTGGTCACCCCTTGTTTGATCCCAATGGATTCATATTAGAAGGATTTATAAGTTAAATTTATGTTGAGTCTCTTAGAAATTATACCTTCACCCACTCTCTTATCACTCCAACTTGGAGATAGATTGGAACCTTCAATATTGAAAAGATTTGTTTCTTCCAATTTTCTAATAAAATATCTAGAGAAAGGGTCCAATTGAATAGATGAAACCCATAACTCTAATACTCCTAAGATGAAATTCGAGTCTCCCCCCATCACAACCAATCCATTTTGAACACTATCAATTTTGAAAAATATATCCCAATAGTCCATCATGTCCATATACAGACCAAAACATTCAACACTTCGATAGTGTTCTCGATGTCAAAAGAACATAAGGGGGACCCTATTCCTATAGGAAAGGTGTTGATTAATTGGGTTGGTTGTCATTGATGTCAACCCTTGAAGAAATTTTGGTAGCAAATTTTGGTAGCACAAAGGTTTGGGTAGTGGGCCCAAGTTTTTTTGATGGAAAATGGTATGATTTTTGATATATTTGCAGGTAAGACTATTCTAGATGGATATTACATGTCATTCCATTTTTTTTGGTATGTGGAACGTCACATAAATCCTCACGGTTAGAGAGTTATGGCCATGTGAAGTTGGAGAACCCTCATGAGTCTTCTAGAAGCTCCAAAAGGTCAAAGTAGTCAAAGTGTTTGCAAAGAAGAAATTATTTAAAGAATAAAGTGAAGTGATGAGTCTACTATAAGTCAAAGTGGATACAAAAGAAATTATTTAAATAATAAAGTTAATGGAGAAATTACTAAGTGGACAAGTGCTTAGAAGTGGGTTAGCTCTAAAATAAGGAAAGTAGTTTAAGAGATTTTAGAAGGTAAATAATAAAGTGAAGCAATGAGTGTACTATAAGTCAAAGTGGACACAAAAGAAATTATTTAAATAATAAAATTAATGGATAAACTACTAAGTGGACAAGTGTTCATAAGTGGGTTAACCCTAAAATAAGGAAGGTGGGTTAAGATGATTAAAAGGTAACCCCTTGAGGAAGCTACATGAAAGTATAAATAAGAGGCAAGGATCTGATGCAAGAGCATCATCATCAAGCACAAGTGGAAGACACCTCAACGCACTAGCGCGCATTTTGAAGTGACGATTTTCAATTTAAGAAGGGCATATCACGAAATATCTTGAAAATATTGTAATTTAAGAAGATATTAAATGATTGAGAGTTGAGCCATCACATGAGATCGATGGGGAATGTATTTTCCTTTAATGTAGTATATTGCAGTACATATTCGAAGTGTTTTCTCTTATCTGTTTGTCTCAAACATTTATTGTAATAAATACTTAGTAGTTGAAAGATTTTATTTCGATAGGATAGCACTAAGGTAGTTGGAGGGAAAATATCTATGAGCTCTTGTGTATAAATAAATGTATTGATTCCTAGATGAGGCTGCTGAATTTTAGTTGAGATATCATGAAGATTATTGTAGAGGTTGTTGTTACAATTTAGCTGAGAGTATTTTAGCTGACAGTTGCCGGGTTGCAAAAGAGCATTTCATGAGCCCATGTACACATAATATGAATGAATATAACAGAGAAGCGTTGATCCACATGTCTGGTGTTGTTGTTACTGTGTCTATTTGAATGAATAACTTATAGGATTTTTTTTTAATTCAATTCTCTGTTATTACTTGTTCTTATGTTATGAATGCATTTACATGGTTGAATGTATGAATCTGTGAGATGTTAGAAAAGTTTCAAATGTTTCTCTTCTATGAGCCTGTGCAAGGAGTGCATAATGTTGGCAAGGTGTGCGTTGACAGACTATGTTTTGACTCAATAGCTCAGAAGAGATAACGTGAAACTTTTGTTTGCAAGGAGTGCATAAGTGTCTGCAAGGTGTGTGTTGACAGAGTTTGTTTTGACTCAGAAGATCAGGAGGGATATCTTGAAGGTTTGCATAGGTGGAAATGCATTCAGAGTAATATTGTTTAGGAGGAACAATTGAGCCGTGGAAGGACTATTGCAAGGAGTTCACAGTGGCCCATCAAGAGTCAAGTTGAAGGAAGTTTGTCAAAAGGTGTGTGCAAGGTCGATACTTAGCTAAGTATCGAAGGAGTCATTCTGAGAAGCTCAGAGTGTCGAGGAGGAACAAATCCAGAAGAGATAACTTGGAGCTTTGTATGCAGAGAGTGCATATTGTCCACAAGGAGTGCGTGACAGAGTATTTTGACTCAACAGCTTAGGAGGAGTAGATTAAGTTTATTTGTAGAGGAGTGTGATAAAATGTTGCAAGGTGTGCACAGTCGAGCACAAAGAAGCTATGTCATGGAAGAAGACTTGCTACAAGACATGCGTAGAGTCAAAATTCAACTAACTGTTGAATAAAACATTCTAAGGAGGAAAAAGGTTCGAAAGAAGAACAATCTTAGAGGAGATAGCGGGGATAAATATTCAATAGGGAGGATCCCTATAAGATTTCACAAAATTAGTGAGCAAGATTCATTCAGGAAGAAGCGAAATCGTTCCACGCCGTCATATCTGGGTGAGTTGCATGGAGGTTAGCCTTGGAGTCTTTCGGAAGTTCATGGTTTGGAGGCTTGGAAGTGTTGTAAGAGTGGGGGTCATCGAAGTTGCGAAGTGATCCTAGTCGTTGTCTACAAGGAGGGGATTGGAGAGTTCAAGAGATAGAGTTCGGAGAAATTGCATGGAGCAAGTGCAATCTTCACGATGTCTTGAAGGCGAGGTAGTATGGAATGTTGGATACAAAAGGACACACAATAGAGATCTGTGTGTTTTGGTGGAAACAAATTTCAGAATAAAACGAGGGTGGAGGTCACAAAACCACTGAAGCTCAAAGTTCTGAAGAGGGTTGACCCAAAGTTATATCCTGCTGTCAGATGAGAAGAAAATCCTAGAAAGTGGAGCTAGCACCCACCAGTTAGAGTTACCAAAGGTGCCAGGAAACGACTATGCGGGTAATTCAAACCTATGAGGTAGCAATCAAGGGCTTGTGTAAATTGTTTCAAGGTCCGCTAGAGGCCAACAAAGCCGATTCATCTTAAGTGTTTCGAAGATCCTTGAACGGGAGGTCGCAGAACCCCCATGAGAGAAGGGGGGGGGTTGCATCAAGTGGTATCAGAGAAATTTTTTTCTTCTAGATAATAGGAAAATGTGAGAAGGTGAAAGAAGAGATAGCTTGATATCATCAAGTGGTAGCTGTGTGAAGGGGAAAATTTTAGCATAATGCTGCCTAGAAGACGTGTAGTGCCACTTGTAGCAAATCAATTTGTGGAAAGGGATATGCGAGAACTTATCTCAAGGTTGGACGCTATGGAAACAACAAAAACGAGAGCACTTGATGTTGGAGACGTCAGTGATGAAGAGAATGAAGAAGTGGAAGTTGAATAAGTTATAGTAGAAGATATTCTGGAGGAACGCTTGCTTAAATTTGTTGTCAAATTGGGAGCTAGAGCACAGATAGACATCTCGATGTTTGAAGGTAATTTAGATTTTGAAAAATTGTTGTATTGGATAAGGTCAATGGAAAAGTACTTTGATTATGAGGACGTCCATGAGGAGAAGCAGGTGAAACATGTTGTCACCAAATTAAAAGGACATGCATCGTTGTGGTGGGATGAAATACACGCTGACAAAAGGTGCAAAGGAAAGAAAAAGATCAAGAATTGGGACAGAATGGTAGCCAAGCTAAAGGCTAAATTCATACCCAAGGACTATCAGATAAATATGTTCAGGAAATTGTAGAACTTGAGACAGAAGAGAATGGCAGTGAAGCAGTACAGAAAAGAGTTCTACAAGCTAAAAATTAGGGCTGGACAGAGAGAGAAAGATGATGAACAATTTTTATAGATATATTAATGGCCTAAGATATGAAATCCAGGATGAAATCAGGATGATGATAGTAGGGAAAGTGGAGGATGCTTATCATATTCCACTGAAGGAAGAGGAGAAGTTGGGCAGAAAATAGAGCCAGTGAAGTAGAGGAAGAAGTCTAAATAGAGCCAAGGAAATTGTCAATGATAAGGCATAGAAGCCCAAGGTTGATACTAGAAAACCACATAATCACCTAGAAAGAGGAGGTGGTTCCTGAGGGAGACAGTATGGTGGAATAATTTTTTTTCCTAGGAGAAGAGGAGGATAAGTGAAGTGTTATTCCTATGGAAATGCATGACACATTTCTTGGGAATGTCTCTAGAGAAATAAATAAGGAGGAGGTGAATCTTACATTTCAGAAGTGCAGAAGCATAATGTTGAAGCAGTAGGTGGAGAAGATGGGAAATATCTAGTGATGAAGAAGGTTCTCTTGAAGACAAAGCCAGAGGTTGAAAAACCAGTGTAGAGGAACAGTTTGTTCAAAACTGCTTGCAATACTAAAGATCGAGTATGCAAAGTGATAATTGACAGTGGGAGCATTGATAACTTAGTATCCATAGAGATGGTGGAGAAATTGACTCTGGAGAAAAATGCACATCTGATTCCATATAGAGTCTCATGGTTGTAGAAAGGACACCAGGTAACGATAACTAAACAATACCTAGTTTAATTTAAGATAGGAGGATATAGAGATGATATTTTGTGTGATGTGATTCCCATGGATGTATGTCATGTTTTGTTGGGGAGACCATGGCATTATGAAAAAAAATTCATTCACAATGGGAGAAAAAATACTTATACTTTGGAGAAGAATGGTAGGACACACATGTTGTTGCCATTTGAGGAAAGGAAAGTAAAGGAAGAAGCGAAGACAAGTATACTTCTCATGAGTGGGAAGGAACTCGTGAGTGAAGTTAAGAAGGAACAGGAGATGCAGTTTGTTGTGGTAAGTAAGTCAAGAGTTGTCCTTACAAGAACTTCTATGGATGATATGCCTGAAGAAGTTCAGGAGTTGATAGATAATTTTGTTGACATAGTAGTGGATGAGTTAACGAACTAATTACCACCCATCAGGAGTATCAACCATCACATTGATCTAGTACTAGGAGAAAGTCTACCAAACAAATTAGTGTGCGTATTCAGACCTTAAGAGAATGAGTAGGTAAAGAGACAGTTCTAGGATTTGATGGACAAAGGTTTGGTTAAATAAATCTTGAGTCCATGCTTAGTACCAACTGTGTTGATATCGAAAAAGGATGGAGGATGGGGAATGTGTACAGACTCAAGAGCAATAAACAAGATCACCATTAGGTACAGATTTCCTTTACCAAGGATGGATGACTTAATGGATTGTTTAAGTGGAGAAAATTATTTTTCAATGATATATATGAAGAGTGGATATCACCAGATAAGAATGAGGGAAGGTGATGAGTGGAAAACAACCCTAAAAACAAATGAAGGGTTGTATGAATGGCTTCTTCTTCTGTTTGACTTAAAAAATTCCCTGAGTACTTTTATGAGGTTGATGAATGAGGTATTGAAATATTTTATTGAAAATTTTGTAATTGTGTATCTAGATGATATATTAGTCTTCAGTAAAATTGAAGAAGAGCATTTGAGACACCTGACATTAGTGATTAGGAGAATGCAATGGGAGAAGTTGTTGATAAATCTCAATAAATCCTCTTTAATGAAGACATAATTCATTTAATTGAGTTTTGTGATCTCTTCAAATGAATTGCATATGGATCCAGATAAGGTGAGAGCAATCAGAGAATGGTCGTCACTGGGGAGCATATTTGAGGTAAGAATATTTCATAGATTAGTGAGTTTCTATATGAAGTTCATAAAAAAATTCAGTGGCATTTGTACACCAATGATGGATACAATGAAGAAGAGACACAAGTATTTTAAGTGGATAGAAGAAGATGAGAAAATCTTATGGATATTGAAGGAGAAGATAACAGAACAATCGATTATGGTCTTTCCAAATTTCAGGAAGACATTTCAAGTAAGATGTGATGTTAGTGGAGTTGCAATTGGAGCAGTCTTGAGCCAAGATAATAGACATGTTGCATATTTCAATGAGAAGTTGAATGACACTAAGAGAAATTACTCCACATATGATAAAGAGTTTTATGCAATGATCCAAGCCTTGAAGAAATGGAGGCACTACCTTGTTCCAAAAGAGTTTGTTTTGTATAGTGATAATCAAGCTTTACAATTCATAAACAAACAGGAGAAGTTAAATAAAAGACATTCTAAGTGGATAGAGTTTATGAAAAATTTCATTTTTGTCATTAAACATATTTATGGTAATGTTAACAAAGTTGTGTATGCATTGAGCAGGAGATGTCTGATTCTGCAGGAATTTCAAGTGAAAACCTTAGGGTTTGAGCACCTTAAGGAGATGTATTATGAAGATCCATATTTTAAAGAGGTGTATGAAGCATGTGAAAATCCTATGATTAGAGACAAAAGCGAGTGGATAGAGTATCTGATTTAATATGGATTGTTGTTTAAAGGTTGCCAGTTGTGCATACCAACATGCCCGATGAGAGAGAATATGTTGAAGGAAAAACATAGTGGACGTCTAGCAAGAGATTTTGCCCATGACAAGACATTCGCACAGTTGAGAAATTCATACTATTGGCCAGGTATGAGGGTAGAAGTGAAGAAATTTGTAAACATATGTAATATTTTCCAGTATGAAAAAGGAAAGAGACAGAACACTGGATTGTATCAACCATTTCTTATTCCATATAGGCCTTGAGATGTAATAAGCATGGATTTTGTGTTGGTATTGCCAAGGACAAAAAGAGGAAGTGATTCCATATTTATGGTAGTCGATAGATTCTCAGAGATGGCACACTTTATCCCATGCCAAAAAACTAATGGTGCAATGCACATTGCAAATTTGTTTTTCAAGGAAGTTGTGAGACTCCATGGGTTTACTAAGAGTATTGTCTCTGACATAGACAGTCAATTTGTTGGTAATTTTTGGAGAAAATTGTGGAAGAAGATGGGGACAACACTGTCTTTTACTTCAACATATCACCCTCAAATAGATGGACAGACTAAGGTAGTAAATCAGACTTTAGGAAATTTGTTGAGGAGTTTGGTCAGTGAACATCGTAGCCGATGGGATCAAATTCCGTCACAAGCAAATTTTTCATACAATGAATCACCAAATCGAATTACAGGAAAGATCCCATTTCAGAAAGTATATGAGATGAATCCAAGAGGAGTATCATATTTTAGAGATCTAGAGAAGAATGAATTCAAAAGCGTTGGAGCAGAAGAATTCGTTGTAGAAATGCAAAAGCTTCATAATCAGATCAAATAGCAGTTGCAGAATAGTAGCAGAGAATACAAACACAGAGTTGGTCATCATAGGAGAAAACATCAATTTGAAGTGGGAGATCAAGTTCTAGCACATCTCAGGAAGGAAAGGTTCCCAAGGGTAACATATAACAAACTGAAGTTGAAGAAGATATGACCATGCAAAATCCTAAGGAAATTTGATGAAAATACTTATGAGGTAGAGCCTCCAGAAGATGTGGGTATATCACCCATATTCAACATTTTAGACTTGTATCCTTACAAGGAATATGACAAAGGATCAGAAGATCATAAATAAATCCAGTGGGAGAAGCAGATGCATGTAGCAGAAAAGCCATAGATGGCGAAGATCATAGATTAGCGAATTGGTAAGAAGACTAGGGGAAAGATATATTTTGAGTATTTGGTAAAATGGAAAGGACAACCAATAGAAGATGAAAGTTGGGTAATGATGAAGATATTCAGAAGAATGGAAATTTAGTGCAGGAGCTCATGGACAAGAGTCCATGAATTTTTGTCCAAAGGAGTATGATGCAAGAGCATCATCTTCAAGCACAAGTGGAAGACATCTAAGTGCACTAGGGCACATTTTGAAGTGATGATTTTTAATTTAAGAAGGGAATATCATGAGATATCTTGAAAATATTGTAATCTAAGAACATGTTAAATGTTTAAGAGTTGATCCATCGCATGAGATCAATGGGGAATGTATTTTCCTTTAATGTAGTATATTGCAGTACAGATTTGAAACATTTTTTCTTATCTTTCTATCTCAAACATTTATTGTAATAAATCCTTAGCAGTTGAAAGATTTCATTTCAATAGGATAGCACTAAGTTAGTCTGAGGGAAAATATCTAGGAGATCTTGTGTATAAAAAAATGTACTGTTGCCCAAATGAGGCTGCTGAATTTTAGTTAAGAGTTGCTGAAGATTATTGTAGAGGTTGTTGTTGTAATTTAGTTGAGAGTATTCTAGCTAAGATTTGTTGGGTTGAAGAAAAGAATTTCATGAGCCCATGTACATATAATCTAAATGAATATAACAGAGAAGTGTTGATCCACATGTATGGTGTTGTTGTTACTATGTCTATCTGAATGAATGAATGGTAGGCTTTTTGTTTAATTGCAATTCTTTGTTATTATTTGTTCTTATATTATGAATGAATTTACATGGTTGAATGTATGAATATATGAGATATTAGACAAGTTTCAATTGTTTCTCTTCTACGAGCCTATGAAAGCAGTGCATAGTGTCTGCAAGGTGTGCGTTGAAATAGTTTTTTTCGACTTAGAAGCTCAAAAGAGATAACATGAAACTTTTGTTTGCAAGGAGTGCATAAGTGTCTGCAAAGTGTGCGTTGATGGGGTTTGTTTTGATTCAAAAGTTCAGGAGGGATATCTTGAAGGTGTGCATAGGAGGAAACACACTCAGAGTCATATTGTTTAGGAGGAACAATTGAGTCATGAAAGGACTATTGAAAGTAGTGCACAGTCACCCATCAAGAGTCAAGTTGAAGGAAGTTTTTTGCAAGGTGTGCGTAGGGTCGATACTTGGTTAACTATTGAAGGATTCATTCTGAGAACTTTAGAGTGTCGAGGAGGAACAAATCCAGGAGAGATAACTTGGATCGTTTTATGCAAATAGTGCATATTGTTCACAAGGAGTGCGTGACAAATTATTTTGAATCAGAAGCTCAGAAGGAGTAACTTAAGTTTATTTACAGAGGATTTTAAGAAAATGTTGCAAGGTGTGCACATTTGAGCATAAATAAGCTAGGTCGTGGAAGAAGACCTGCTGCAAGACGTGCACAGAGTCAAAATTGGACTAAGTGTCGAAGAAAACATTCAGAGGAGGCCAATGGTTCGAAGGAAAAACAATCTTAGAGGAGATAATGGGGAGAAATATTCAATAGGGAGGAGCCCTTTAAGGTTTCACAAAAATAGCGAGCAATATTTGTTCAAGAGGAAGTGAAGTCATCCCAAACCATAGAGGTTAGTTGTGGAGTCTTTCAGCACTTTGTGGCTTTAAGGCTTGGAAGTGTTGTAAGATTAGGGGTCACTGAAGTCGTGAAGTAGTGAAGTGATTCTAGTCGTTGGCTGCAAGGAGGATACATGGTAGTGGATTGGAGAGTTTGGGAGATAGAGCTCGAAAAAATTGTGTGGAGCAAGTGAAATCTTCACAAATTCACGAAGGTGAGGTAGTATGGATCGTCAGATCCAGGAGGACACACGACATAGATCCATGTGTTTTTTCTTAAACACGTTTTGGAAGAAAACGAGGGTGGAGGTCAAAAAACCACCGAAGCATGAAGTTATGAAGAGAGTTGGCCTGAGGTTATATCCCGCGGTCAGATTAGAAGAACAACCTAGCAAGTGGAGCTAGAGCCCACTGGTTAAAGTTATCAAAGGTGTCAGGAAACGATTGTGCAGGTAATTCAAACCTGTGAGGTAACAATCGGGGGCGTATTTAATCTGTTCCAGGGTCTTCCAGAGGCTCAAAAATCTGATTCGGCTTAAGTGTTTCAAAGATCCTTGACCGGGAGGTCGTAGAACCCTTAGGAGAGAACGGGGGGGCTGCATCAAGCTCTCTCATTTTTATTAAACTTGAGCATATTGAATACCTACAAGTGACTAAGGTAACCAAAGGACATTTAAGAAGAATTTCAGAGGGAAGGTGAAGTAAAGAAGGCCGAAAGTCAAGGGAGGATAAATTATTTTGATGATTCTTTCTAAGGTATGTTATTTATAGGTCATCTCACCATTTTCCTAATAAATTATTTTCTAGAATGATTCAGACCGTGAAATTGGTAGGTTGTTGAGGAAACATATCCAAGTATCTTTGATACAAATTTAGGCTTGTGGATCATTATATTTTTGGAGTTACACTGCATGGAAAATAGGGTTTGTGGGTAGTCTTGAAACTAGTCTAAAACAGTTGTTTGGGTAAGAACGTCATAAATTCTTCATAACATATACAAATTTAGTAAGAAAAAATGTATTGGTTAGAGTACATTATGTATTATTCTTTGTACAAATTTCAGATCCATACAAAAAATATTCTATGAAGGGCATGCTCTACACATTCACTCTCTAGAATAAACCATAATTTAATAAGGTATGGAATTTTTACTATAACTCCTTTTCTGAGAGGATTCAAGTAGTGAGACCTGGAGGAATTGCATAAAAGACATTGAAGAACATTGTGTACTATTTTCATATATTTATTCATTACAGGTACACGACTATGATTATTGCAAATTAGGGTTTTTGACTAATACAAAATTAGTCATGTGAGACTAAAGTAAAGTTTGATGAAAATGCTAGTCTCTTGTTGTTAACGTTAAGGAAGGTTTCTAGGTATGTGATAATATACTCCAGGTCTTTACAGAGTTACAAATCAGATTTGGATGATGAAATTGATGAGGGCTTTTCGTTGAGGTACATGTTGGGTACATTGTTGATACAAGTAGTTGATGAGTTGGCACATACATGAGGTGTATAGTTGATGATGTTGGTACATCTTGATGATTCATAGTTGATGCATGATTGGTACATACTTGGTACATGTTTGGAGGAACTTTATAGTATTATTGTTGACACATGGTTTATGAATGATGTAGCATACTTGTCTTGATATATTATTAGAAGAACATATTGATCTTCGTGATGATTATGAGTTGTTGTGTTATGCTTGGTTGATGCACATCTTTGAGATATGATTTTGTTGATATTGATATTGGTGAGTAGATATGATTTGGTTGATACCATTGATGAGACAAGTTGTTGTGATAGGTTTTTTGGATAGGTTGTTGTGACAGGTTATTTGTATAGGTTTGGTGCATGGTTGATGCACTTGTCCATGGTACAGGTTGAGGTACAGGTTGGTGCATGGTTGATGCACTTGTTTATGGTACAAGTTGATTACAAGTTGTTTGGTACAGGTTGGTGAATGGTTAATGTACTTATTTATGGTACAGGTTGATTACAAGTTGAGGTATAGGTTGATGCATGGTTGATGCATGGTTCAGTTTATTGGTATAAGTTGGTTGGTTGAAGGTTAGTGGTACAGGTTGTTACAGTGGTATATCTCATAGTGATAGTGTGACAATGGTTCCATCATTATACTTCTATGTCAGGGTGGTTGGATGGGGCAAGGCCAGGTGGTTTTATCCACCTTACAGTTGTAGCCAGAAAAAATAGGTGGTTGTAGCCTCCTTTTGGTTGTAGCTATAAAATTGGGGAGTTGGAGCTTCCCTCAGGTTGTATCCTGAGAAAATAGGGGGTTGGAGCCTCCTTCCAGTTGCATTTGAAAAACAAAGGAAGTTGGTGCTTTCAATGAATGTAATTCTTAAAGACATATAAGAAAAAACATTCTGTGGTTTTCTCCCGCTTTGGGTTTCCACATAAAAACATTGGTGTAGTGTGTATGTGTATGATTTCTCATTTGTTCATTGTTTATTTACTTTGAAACTATTGGATGATAATTCTACATTGATATAACACTTGCATTTGTGGTTAAAAAGGATTGAATTACCTTATTATTGATTCAACCCCCCTCTAAGTAATCCAACAAAATGCCCAATATTTTATAATAGAAAAGGAGAATTTATTCCATCTATTCACATTTCCACTTGATGTCCCCATGGCATCAATAAAAACAAATTCCCAATTCCTAAGAAGTTTAGAGAATTCCTAAGTGATTTTCTCCCCATCCAACATTCTATATTGTAGAATAATAATATAAGGTATGATATTATCATCTAATCTCTTTACAACCAATTTCTTTAAGGGGTTTGCAGTCCTTCTACTATTGAGGATTAGAAAAATAATTTGGAACCCTCGAAAGTGGAATTTTATATAAGATACCCAATTAAGTATAGTTGTTTCCCACACCTAAATTCTTAGGATGGTTTTCCCTTGGCCATATATAGGAAATATTTCCTTCCCATTTGATTGGGTTTGGTAATTTTCTCTTTAAAAAATTCTAAAAATCCTCACCATCTTCCCTAGAAAAAAAATGTTCCTTTTCTTCTAGGTCTTAAAATTTATTTAACCAGTTTGAAGGAAATAAATTCCTCTATTCCATTTACATTTGAAGATAATAATAGACTATGGTTTGCAGTGGAATCTTCTAGATCTTGTTCAACATACACACCCTCTACAATTATACGAATAAGCATTAGAGGTGGTGGGTTGGGGTTTTTTATGTAGATCAAAATGAGTAGAAAATAACTCAAGGATTTTAGTTCTTTGGATCCAATTTTATTTCATCATGACCCAAAAAAGAGAAAATTCCAAGGAAATGTTTTTATTCATCGAGTCAGATCGGTGAATCTTACCGAGAAATGTTTGGTTGTCATTATCCATGTCCTAATCCGGTTCTTTGACTTGTCTATTGATTTTGTTATAAGAATATATATAAACACTCCTATTCAAAGGTATTGTGAGGTCACATGAAGCCATACATATTATTTCCTACTTGTGGTATATACCATTTCGATTTCCAATTCCTTTGGACATCTCAAATGTTTCCTCGATGCACATTGCTTCTTCATACTCAAATAATTTCAATAAATACAAAGGTGTTTATAATAGTGGTAGCGTATGCATATGAAATTTATCCCTTCATGTTCCACATTGAAATTGAAAAGATCAACTCCCTTTATAATATCCATTGACTCTACTAGACATTATCTCACAACAAATCCTACCAATATTTGAGCCATGGCATGATACCCGATATGTTGGAATGATAAGTCTATTTTGCAAAAGGTACCTAAAAATTTACCATTTTTTTAATATCTCCTTGTACCACAAACTCAATGGAAATCCTAGAATATGAATCCATACTAGAATATTTTCTAGACTATCCAACCAACCATCAAATTCTATGTTGAGAAAATCACAAATTTGGGTAACACTTTTGTGAGAATCGGTTTCCAAAATTTCTACTAACATTGTTTGGGTTGAACTAATAATTCTTTCGGCTGAAAGCCACATCTTTTCAGTTGAAATATTTTTCATCTGAACCATTGAATGTCAAATCAAATGGTACTAGGACGATGGCCTTGACTATCGTGTACCATATTAGTTGAACAATTTTTTTCTGGTAAATATTTTCAGTCGAAAGAGTCTTTCAGCCGAAACGATTGGTTGGTCGAACGTTTTTTCAGCCGAAAGAATCTTTCGACCAAAAAATCATTTATATATTACCCACACATTGCTCACCTCATAATTTTCCTAAACTTGTGATGTTGATAGTTGATAGTTATGGATAGTTGTAGATAGTTGTGGATAGTTGATAATTGTGATAGTTGATAGTTGTGGGTAGATGTTCGTGCTGCCGGATGTAGATGCGGGTAGAATTTGGTACTGGCGGACGTAGTTGTAGGCGGACATTGGTGCTAGAGGACATAGTTGTGGGCCAATGTTGATGGTTGGTGCTAGAGTTTGTAGCTGCATGTGGTTGTTGTTGGTCCAGGTATGTTGTTCAGTTTGTTTTACATTTTTTTTTAGTGTCATGTTCCATTTCTTTAAGAAGGGGGATCGAGATCCCAACTTCCAGTGATGGGAATATATTTTTTTTCTTATTTGGCCAGCCCAAAAAAAAAAAAAAAATTCCTTTACTAAAAACAGGATGCACAGAGAGGGCCCCACCACTAGCTAAAAATTCATCTTGATACAATTCTTCAATTCTTGATTATTCATTCTCTTCTGAGGAAAGCATTCTACTATTAGATGATCCTCCATTTTCACAATATCGTTGAGTTTAGTTTTTCCACCTGAGTTCAAGATAATGACCTCCTATGTCTTTTTGATACATTTACATTTGTTTTTATTTCTTAATCCCTCCTAATATTGAATCCGTACCACCAATATTAGTAATTAGTAATGTTCATCCAACATTCTTCCWAGAAAACCAAAAATGAAAACATAATCATGTCAGTCAATCATATAATTGCAAAGGAAATAAATTACTTGAAAAGTGGCATTCAATGGTTTTTTAGATTCATACCTAGAGTGAAATAAACCACCATCCTCCTATGTCCCTACAATCAAGGTYGATGTATCCATAATATCAAGTTTGTAACTCCAAGCACAAGAAAATACAAATAATAAGTTATGGCTCTGGGATTGATCACCAAGAATTTATGTCGCCAAGTTCCTCATTTGTATTAATGTTCCGACACCCTATAAACTTATTCACTATGCCAAATAACCAAAAATCACTATAGTGGCCTCCTTTAGGGATATGGACCCCAAATGGTGTAGCTTGGTGGATTCTTACAATGCATACACATGACCTAAAATAGGGATAGACTATACCACTTCATGTTCCAATGGATTATTAGTGAAGTTGATAAACTCCTCCTCATACCCCATTTTGTCTTCCATATATTCTAAGTTTGGCATCGGTGATGACATGTTCACCCTACACCCACCTTGGGTGCTCCTACAAAAAATGTGCTTGTTAGACGGAAATATTGTCATTTAATTCCGTTGTAGTATTTTTCTAACTATTTAATTTGTCAATCCAAGGTTCGTAGTCTTACGAAGAACACACACTATATATGCAGGACTGAAGTAGAAATAATCTAATCTAAATTGTTGAAATTAAATTAATCTAAGAAAGCATCGAAATTGCATAAGGGAAAAACAATACAACATGTGAAGAGTTGAACGACAAATGACATATGTGAGCTCACACAATATATCAATCTCAAATTATATTACAAGGGTCAAATGACAAAGCATGAAAGAGTAACAAAGCTAAGAATCAAAGCGAAGAATCCCCTTCTCCTAATTACAAGACCAAATTATGAATTACATGATCAATTATGAATAACATGATGTCTCCCCCCCAATGAATAATCAATTATGAACACTCTCTTATATACATGAAAGTCTTGAAGAGTGTCATAATTATAGATCCACTATTCTCTCAACTTATTCCTTCAAATCCTCCACACATATCTTGGATAAGATATCCTATCAAAATCTCCATGATCTTGTCCTTTGAATATTCTTGAATGATTCTCCCAAATATTCTTCAAATCTTCAAAGCTTGAAGATGAAATTAGAATTTGAGGCTAGGTGGTAATATTTGACTTTGTTGAAATCTTCACATATGCCTGCACACATCATCAAACTCATCTAACCTTGATATATAATGAAAATATGTTATTTTTCTAATATTTAATCATAAATTCACTTATAATACTGAAATGAATAAAGTGGAAAATAATAAGGTGAAACCCACATATATTTATGAAAATGGTAGGACGGAAGGTTAATGGGACGATGAAATGTAAGGAATAATGAAGGGAAAGGTGGATGAAAATAGGACATTTCTAAGGCCCAACATACCCCCCAACTCAACTTGTTGCATGTCCTCATGCAACCATGCATGGATCTTCTTAAGAACTTTTGGCATTTAAACTATGGCTTTGATTGATGGTGTCTTTTTAATAAGGAGTATTTCCAGGATTTGACATACAGGAGTAGCAGCATGTAAAATACATGTGTAACAACATGTAAAACATGTGTAACAACATGTGAAATTATCTTATGGTTGGTTCTTGTGTGACAACCATGAATACAAAAGATGTTGGTTCTTGTGTTAACAACATTCATTTCTGTTATTGATTTTCTTGCTGCAATAATTTAGCCATGTACTCACTGGAAATAATAAGCTATCAATCTGCATAAGAGAGCATCATTGAGTATAAGAAAGCCTTTTCTTTATATTTATGAATCATGCCAATATGTGTATCAATCAAAATGCAACAAAGTGTCGTTGGAAAAGAAAATTTGGTAAACAGTAAATGAGATGAAAAATGGAGTGATAATAGTGGGAAAATGGAATACTGATAGTGAATAGGTAGTC
>JASDQU010790133.1:158021-172858 GCA_032191745.1 Picea mariana | reverse complement strand
CAGGACCGCGGAGCAATAAAATAAAACAAATGCAGAAACAAAACAAAGAAGACACACAATACAAGAGAGACACAGATTTACGTGGTTCACCCAGTGTGGGCTATGTCCACCAGAGAACTTGCCAGGTCCTTCCTTTATTATTATCCAGCAAATGAAGGGATACAACCTACAACAAAACCTATTGTAACTTCCTCTTCTTTCTCTCACAGTCTCCTCTCTGAGAATACAATATTCACAATCAACCATAGCCGCAATACATTTCCCTCATAAAAGAGGGTTACCTTCTAGGGAAAAAAACCCTAACATAATCTCTACTATTAGATCTGTGACCTTATAATGAACGGTCCAGATTTATAATGAAATTACAATATACTTTTATAAGGCAATTTTTGCTTCAGGGGCTTCACCCCGGAACCCCTGCTGGGGGTCCTCTTGCCCCCAGACCCCCCAGCCGGGGGGATAGCCCCCCCAAACCTCGCAGAGGGGGTGCCCACCCTCTGCACTCTCCCATGTGGAAGAGTGTACATACTTCTGGGGTGTAAATACTTCATGGGGTATAAACACGACTGAAAGCAAGGACCTCTGAATTAGGAAGATAATCAAGCTCCACAACCAACAGATGGAAAATATTCAAAATCATTGCCGAGAGACTTCTTTTCTGATACAATTAAATCTATTATGTCTCTAGTTGTAGCCATGCATGGATCTTATTCCCATCCAAACATTGTCATCTAAAGGTCACAGCTCATCTAAAAAAGTGGGCATACGACTCTGATGATAGAGGAAGAAGATACAAAAAAAAAAAAACTGAAATAATCTAAGCACTCCTTCAAGAGAGAAGCATGCTCCAACAGCATACATGGATACTGCTGAAAACCCAATCCATTTTCTTGTTTTGAAATCAAAGCCGATTCGGTTGGTGAAGATCGAGATTCATTCAGAAAATCAAAGAGATAAACGACAGTCTACACATAATTTCCAAATAATTCAGAGACTAGGCGTTAGGGAATGGCTATTGCAGGTGTGGCGTGGGCAGTGAAACTTCAATCAAAAGTTCTAGAGATAGTTCAGACCACAAAAGGATTCAACAATAGTGCAGGGAAAAGGAGAAAACAGACCGAAGGATAAATGCACTCTTAAGATTTCTCGTCTTTCTCAGTAATGTGTTCTCAGTACAATAGGTTTGGGGCATCATATGATCAATAMTCATGTCATGTACAGTGTATTATTTTTGTTTTGTTTTATTTTATCCTAACTCCATTGTTGTTTTATTGTTGCAGATCTGCAAATTTATTCAATCTCTGTTATAGAAAAAAACGTCACTGTTTCAACAAGTAAAATTTCGCTGTAATAGGCATGTAAAATTTTGYTGTACTAGTAGGTTGTAACAACATGTAAAATTTGCACTATATCAACATGCTGTAATAGCCTGTAAAAAAAAATTTCATTGTATCAACATGCTGTAACAACATGTAAAATTTGTGTTGTTTGAGCATAGAAAAGTTTTGGTTTTTATTGTGTTTACTGTTAAGCATGTTTGCAAGAACATTCATTCATGAAATCCAAATCATCCCTATTTTCTGATCCTCGCAATCGTACGAAGCACGGAGGAGAGCATACTTATTTAAAAACAATTAGAGAAAAAACGTTGTCTTATTCGTTAACCTACCTACTCTATGCTAACTGAAACTTAAAGATTAGTTATGTGTAGTCAAAACTCCAATGGAGCCAAGCACGCAACAATAACAAAAATATATTCATATGCAATTTTTCAAATGAAAGATAGAAATTTACAAGAATAGACGAATTTTGTTGTTGTAACGGTAAATTAACTAAGAAATCAAATTTATCTAATCGAGTGCTTACCTGGAACCATTGTTCGATAATTCTTTCATAGGCACGTTTTTCCTCACTCATATCTTGCTGTAACTCCTCTTCATCTTCCTCAATCTCTTGATCGAATGTTTTTTCATCATCTAATGCGTAGGATTCTTCAGATCTTGAATCCTTCTTTGTTGTTGGAGGAGTATTTGAATCTTTAATTGCTGTCAAGATCTCCTCTTCCAGAGAAGAGGAGATCCCAACTTTTGCGAGGTTCTTAGTGATTAGTTCCAAGATGACACTCATTGTTACAACATATTGAAAAAGGGGTTCTTAAAACACCCAAATCAAAATAAAAAACTAAAAATCATACTTGCTGAAACACATACTCTCCACAGTTGTGGAAAACACACTTGCTACAATTGAAATTCACACTTGAGAAAAATGAAATTTGCGTAAATTTAAATTCACACTCTAGAGCTAGTAGGGAGAACATGAGGAGTCTCCACTCAAGTAGCTGTTATGACCACTTACCAACCCATGCAGACACACTTGCCAGAAATAAAACTAAATCCATTGTGCTTCCCCGATGACAGCGCCAAAATGTTAGGTGAAAATATTGTCATTTAATTCCATTGTAGTATTTACCAAAATATTTAATTTGTCAATCCAAGGTTCATAGGCTTACGAAGAACATGCACTATATATGCAGGACTTAAGTAGAAATAATCTAATCTAAATTGCTGAAATTAAATTAATCTAAGAAATCATCGAAATTGCATAAAGGAAAAACGATACAACATGTGAAGAGTTGAACGACAAATGACATATGTGAGCTCACACAATATATCAATCTCAAATTATATTACAAGAGTCAAATGACAAAGCATGAAAGAGTAACAAAGCTAAGAATTAAAGCGAAGAATCCCCTTCTCCTAATTACAAGACCACATTATGAATTACTTGATCAATTATGAATAACATGATGTCTAACTCCCCCCCAATGAAGAGAGAACACTCTCTTATATACATAAAAGTACTGAAGAGTGTCATAATTACAGATCCACTATTCTATCAACTTA
The DNA here is from genome assembly GCA_032191745.1 of Picea mariana. Lineage (NCBI taxonomy): Eukaryota > Viridiplantae > Streptophyta > Pinopsida > Pinales > Pinaceae > Picea > Picea mariana. Next base: position 169,955 of record JASDQU010790133.1, on the reverse strand, counting down.
TTCCTTCAAATCCTCCACACATATCTTGGATAAGATATCCTATCAAAATATTTATGATCTTCTCCTTTGAATATGCTTGAATGATTGTCCCAAATATTCTTCAAATCTTCAAAGCTTGAAGATGAAATTCGAATTTGAGGCTAGGTGGTAATATTTGACTTTGTTGAAATCTTCACATATGCCTACACACATCATCAAACTCATCCAACCTTGATATATAATGAAAATATTTTATTTTTCTAATATTTAATCATAAATTCACTTATAAGACTGAAATGAATAAAGTGGAAAATAATAAGGTGAAACCCACATATATTTATGAAAATGGTATGATGGAAGGTTAATGGGAGGATGAAATGTAAGGAATAATGAAGGGAAATGTGGATGAAAATAGGACATTTTTGAGGCCCAACAATGATATGAAAAACTTTTCCTCCATAAAAGAAAATTTGAATCAATGACCAACTCTATCTACTAAACCTTGGAGCAGGTGCAGTGAAACTACAACTCCTTATTATTTGAATTTGATAACCTTGTGGTATCTCCTTTCATTTTATTTTTTGATATTTATTATCCAACTAATTAGGGTCTTGATTAGTAGGATAATGTTAGTGCTCAATGAACTAGACACTCAATATATTTATCTTAGTATACAACCAATTAACAAGTTCGAAATACCACTCATATCCAAGATGATATCTACAACATCGGTTGATGATATTAGGATGTATAAACAGTGTTCACTTAGGATAAATCAAGTTCACTTTTTCTTTAGCTATGGATACACTGCTCCAAGCCATTATGATTCATTCAAGGTGTCTTCAAGATCTTGTTCTTCAAACATGCTTCCTTACTCCTCCATATGTTCATGAAGGTTTCTTCAAATTGTTCCATGGTGTTGATTCTCTTATCCGGGAGACCCTCATACCTTATTCTAGCAGAATCACCAAGAGTGGTTAGGAAGCATTCCATCACCTAATTGTCAACATCATCATCCACAATATTAAGTTGAAAGAAGGCCCAAAAGTTACTCATGTGTTCTTTAACAGTAATCTCGTCATTACCAGAAAACTTGGGAAACCATTTTCTTTTGTACTTATAAAGAATCCATTGAGGGTAACCTGATATTTTACTCAATTCTAAGGGTCTGAAAATATCACCCAATACCCATGGAGAATACATGGTTGGTTGTTATGGATTTTTCACTCAGTGGATTCACTAGATAATACTTATAGGATCATGAAGGGAAGTGAGGGAATCACTCTCAGTGGAGTCGCCAGGTAAGCTTGTAAGATAAGGGCTTCAGGAAAATCTCACGTAAGATGTGTAATTGAGGAAAAATGACTCTACTCTCCCTAGAAATGGTGGAAATTTTTTATCATGGGATTTATACATATGCCAAATCCCCAACACATGTCTCCAAATATGTGTAACTATAGGATAACCCACCATTGTCACCTTAGTAGGAAATCCCCACATTTTAGGAATGTGTGAGATCCAACCCAAGGGATGCATCTCTGATAACCTCAAGGGATTATATATCAAGGATGTGGTCAATCATAGGGTACCCTCTCTCTAGTTATCTAAGTCAAAGGGTCCATGTATGTGAAATCGAGGCAAAAGAAGAATTTTTTGTACTTAATTGGAATAATAACAATATAACATATACAACAATTTCCAATTACTAATATGATAAAATACACCAATAGAAAATAGACAACATAGTTATATCATGACTGGAGTGTAATTGTACCAAGATGACGGTTTATAACAACCAATAGTATTTTGTAACAACCACAATAAATTCAACTCAAAATTACACGAGAATACAGTGAAAACTTAGCATTTATCAAGTAGATCATTTAGGATTGATCCCAAGAAATTTATGATTATGTTATTTAGTAATTAGAGTTAGTTATGCAACAAATTATAGCAGTTAGAATGGATGTAGAAAATATTTACAACAATAACGAGATAATTAGTAAATTAAGCTAGACTAGGGTTAGGAATGGTTGGTAAAATCCTTAGAGAGTAAAGTTTGAGAGTTGGTTTGATCAAATCCTTCACAAGAAAGAGAGAGAAATTAAAATAGTTCCTTTTGGGGCTATGAAGTCATTTAAAACAATAATATAACTTGGAGAAATAATGATGATAATAATTTCCTAAGGATGATGAGATGAAGTTGAGGTGCTAGCATCTTATGGCCTCAAGTTTCAAGTCTCAAAAGATGAAATTTGCTAGAGAACAAACTCTTTTGGGATATAACAAATTATTCTTCTTCTTTGGAATCTTGAAATATATAGAAACAAGTTTCTATAACAAAACTCCTAAATTCATAGCACTTTAGGGATTTAGGATCCTACTCTAGGCAATATTCTCTTGACAATTAAATAGGTGGAATGATCTAGATAGAGGAGGAATCACCTTATTCTCCTCTACTAGGGTTTTAAGCAAGCAATATCAAAATATTCAATATGAACAAGTAAAATTTACCATAAAAATTCAATTCATGAAATGAAATTGCACATTTTACTTACTTCACCAAGAATAATCAAGAACAAACCATAGTTGCATAAATTTTCTACCAAAAATAAGTCAAGAAACATCCACAAGTTTTTCTCCAGGAGATAGCGCACTAGTAAATCAACCAATGTTGCCCAAGAGGGAGAAAATTTCAGTCCTCCTCTTGTAAAAGAGGAATGTGTTATTTTAAATTGAAATTCTATGACGTGTATTTATATCACCTCTTTGGCCTAAAATGACAATTTTAAAATATAATAGGGATAACCTCAAGAATTTTTCCTTATAATTACAAAATTCAAATTTTACATAAAATAACCATAAAAAGGGTGACATTATTCTACATCGAGGTGACTTTGAGGTGGAAGTGTGAAAATATAGACATTCAAAGGCCATTCATCATTCCCCATGTTCCAAAACATCACATCATAACTCTCACTAGAAAATTCGGGTCATTTTGCGATGACTATTTTGATGCTCTTGTGACATTATGTCATGGATATTCCGACAAATATTGAGTCTCCCAAACGTCATTTAATGTGATGTGGCACATGCAACGAACCTGGATTAGCATCGCAAGAGCGTTGAAAGTAGGGAAGTTGTCACGATTGCAACAAAAAAAGAAATACCGTCTCCATAATGACTAAGTAAAGAAATCATCGAAAGAGAGACAAAGTAGGGAAATCATCACAAATAAGACAATGTAGAGCTATCATCGCAAGCACGACAATAAAGAGAGATCATCGCACACTCAAAAATATAGGAAAAGTAAGTAAAAAGTTTGTGATGAATCAACTTTCGAAGCGGTCATCGCAAGAGCGACGCACATAGGGTATATTGTGATGAAATTGCTATACATTTTTTTGTGATTTGTTTAGCAAGTTCGTCGCAAGAGTTTTACAAGTCTTCGCAATTTCCATGAAAACAGGGTATATTGCCATGAAATTGATATACAATTTTCGTGATTTGTATAGCAAGTGCGTCACAAGATTTCTACGAGTCATCATAATTGAGACGAAAACAAGGTATATTTCCATGAAATTCCTATACCATTTTTTGTGATTTGTATAGCCAGTGCATTGCAAGATTTCTATGGTGAGTCAAAATTCTAATGACAACAATTTATTTAAAAAAAAAAAAAATTGATTTTTGAGCAAAAAAATAAAACTTGATTTTTGAGCCAATTATAGAAGGTTCTATGATTGCAAACTAAAGAGGTCATCCAATTGAAGTTGTTGGTTGGTTTGTTGAGTCAGTTGACTAACCTGACTGTTGAAACTAACTATCTTCTTAAAACAATTACACAATTATATCAAAAGACAATACTCTAACTTAGATTTACATATTTAACATCTCCCTGGCCTCAAAGCCTTCTTTGTCCTAAAAAGGTGAGGAAAATAAGTGAAGCATGAACACGTATGAACAAATTTATTCTTCTTTTCCATTTAACAAATTTCATATGTGCAAGAAGTTAAGCATGAACAAGTACTTATGAAACATTTAAGCATGAAATTGGGTCGTTATGATAGCAATGAAATAGAGCATCATTGTAACAAGTTCATAATCAATATAAGTTTGCATCCATTCAATAAGTATATGCCATGAAACATATGAAATGTCACTATTGTAAAGAGAGAATAAGGCAACGAGCTCAATGTAATAACTTTAGAAGAAATACAATGCTACCAGATTAGCAAATTTCATTATTATATGTCAAGGCACAAAAATTATATCATTAACCAAACTTATCATTCATTCATTAACACTCAAAAATTAATCTGTTTCTCATCATACAATATAGATCAATTCTTTCGAACCATGATTGTAGAAAGAATCGACCCTCTCAACTAGAAAACAATATAAATGTTGCACTGTTTGGGTAGATTTTTTGGGGTGGTTAGGGTAGGAATGTATCGTGATCAACCAACCAAGCCAAAAGACATGCAAGCACCACAAAAAAATATGGTTAACAAACCTTCATACAATAGTGAAAGGAGGAAATGATTGGACTAATTACAAGGTCCTTTGTAATTGCTTAACATATTTTGGCTTCTTTTGGATGTGGAAAACAATATGTCATAAAAACATTGCAAGACATCAACACTTTAATCACCATTGAAAGTGAATACTTCTGCAGTTTTATGACAGTTGTGGATAGAGTTTTGGATAACACATAGGGGGTAATGTCAAGGCTTGAAACTAGGTAATTTATCTCTCTTCAAAGTCGTTTGGACACCTATGGAAATGAATATAATGAAATCCTCGAAACATTGGAAAAAGAGGAGGGTTACAAATAGCCCCACACAACAATAAATCTCTATAGAAAAAGGAATACTAGAAAAATCCTAGAACAACAATAAAGAACATGCAATGATTTCACATCGAATAAGTTTGTTGGACCTTCCAATACATCCAATGATAGTTTATAATAACCTAGAACAACACTCCTTCAAAATGTTGCAATAAAATTCATTTTCAACCCTAGTTATGGTGTATTGATTTCAACCATTCCAAGCAAAGTATGCATTAGGGCGTCCATAAAAGTGATCAATTTCTACTTAAATTAAAAATGATTTTCAAACCCTCTTGTGATAAACATATAGATGTTTCTTTGAGAAATAGTTAGCATGATTTGAACTGATATAAGTCAATGAGGCTCAATGCAATCTAGATTGAGGATAACACATTATGAAAACCTTTCCTAGTATTATCAAGGTGAATTGAAAGGTTGGCCAAGCAAAAGGATAGATCCATTAGACATCCTACCTTAATGCATGAAAAATAACTTCAATGATCAAAGGGGTAAGGTTAGAGAACTTACCTTGAGAACCCTCCCAAGAAGAGAATTTCACCCTTAATTATTTGGCCTTCTAGCAGCCTTTTTATTCCAAAAACGCCTTTAAAAGTTCTTATACAAACCTTGAAAATCACTAAACATTAACAAAGAAAAGAAATAGATTCTCAAACAAATATTAATACAATTTTCTCATTAATATCCAATGGTTTTAAATGAGGGAGGACTCTTCCTTTTATAGGTGAAGAACCTCCTCAAATACAATACAACACAATGTGCTAGCTAAATACTATGAGGTCAAAACCATTAACCCAGTCCATGGGAAAATACAACAAATCATCTAACAAATCCCTCAAAACCCTCCAAGAGCTAAATGACCCTACAGAATGGTCCAAATATAATAATAAATGCCACAAGTGTGGACTAGAGGGAGGGAATAAATTAGGTGCACTCCTCAATAAAGGTGAAATTTCCCCTTGAGAGGGTAAATGATTGAGTCAACATTGTCCAAATACTCCCAAAGATCCTCCAACCAACTCCCTCAAATGATGGAAAGGTCCAATTCTAGAATAACGAACTCAAGAAGATGACATTAACTCTCACATGTGTGAGTCATCCAAGTAAAAAAGTCAATATAAATGGCATGTGTGGCCTGCTCTAGGTGGGTGCTTCTCAAGTAGATAAAAATAAATCATGCCACATCATCACAAGGTCCAAATAACAACCTATAACCACCTCCATAATTTGTAACCAACTCCTCCAATGCATTAATAACTCCCATGTGTGGTCCAAGGAGAGATAAATAATGCATAACTATGAATGACACATCCAATTGATAAAGGATAATGAATTTGAGTGGTCCATGTGGCATGTGTGGTGACATGGCATCCCTCTAATGGATCGATGCACTGTCATGGATCCCAATGTGGTGACATGAATCCCAAGAAAAATGGTATGGATCCCAATGTATGTAGATATGATCATATATGAGTACATGGATCCCAATGTACCATCATGGATACCAATGGAATGTCATGGATCTTGAGGTATAATACATGTATCCCAATGCACAATATCCACTTGAAGTGATGGGTCTATCCTCTTAGCAAGCCATTAATTGGTAGCAGCTAGTGACATCTCTTAGCACAACATAAAAAAGGGGCTTGGTTTTAATATTTTCCTAAGTCTTACCAAGGGGAACAATATTGACCCTTATGCATGCATCAAGTCCTAAGACAACATATATTTCCTAAGCACCTAGGTGAAAGATAGGAAAAAATAATTAATAATGATTAAAGGGAATGGGAAATGAGTTCATGTGATGACCCTCAACATCTTAGACATGCACAAGTCTTATCAATCATTTATTTATTCATTCACCTTTATTTAGCTAGGATTTTTACATATAATATCCTTCTAGAGATAGCTTAACATTGAGTTACCATCCTTAACATTATTTCTTACTACCCTTTTAAGAATTTTTCTTTTAATGTTTGTTTTATCGAACAAGTTCCTTTTATTTAGATATTCATAGACAAACTAGAGACTAGGGGCATTGGCCTCATAGTGAGGGAGAATTGCTTAATATTTATATTTGGATTTTGATTTTATCTCTTCACCTCTTTTCCTTATTGGATTATTGACTCAGGCTTTATCAATTTGACCTTTCCTTTTGACCTTGAGAAATCATACATGACCAAGTTGTAATTTTTTATATGGATGGAATGAATAACAATCGAGAGTTAGAAAATGATTAGCATGGTTGGGATATGGATAATGATATATATCCTATGAACCCAATGGTATAGATTAATCCAAGAGATGACACACTTCTAACATAAAACATGTTCCCCAACGTACTACAAGGAAAGTCATAAAACCATGTAATGTTATGAAATGCTACTAGGCAATCATTAGGTGTTTACCACTTTATGATGAGATAATAAGTTACATCATCATTTCCAAATAAGTATTGATACATGGAATGTCAAATGAAGAAAATAGGAACCATGCCATATCATACAACAATGCATTTATCATCATAGGAGTTGGCATGAAAGTGAGCTACACCATAGTTGAGCTAGCACGATCATGTTTTTGGTGGAGATCAAGAAGAACTCTATCTAGATCTAGGGAATATGAGCACGACACATCATGCAAGAAACAACTTGAAACCCTTGCTAGTGTATCCAAAAATGTGTCACCCCTCGTGGGGTAACATCTGGCTCCTACTCGTGGACAGACACTCTGTGTGAGAATGTATGAGAACTCTATAATCTTTGTAGACCTGTGACCTGCACACCATATAACTTGGCAAATGAAACAAAATTTGGGGTGAATCTACCACCCTAGTTAGAAATAAAAAATACTTGTCACAAATAAAAAAACTTCACCAAATATAAACATGAAAGTAAAGCAGGAAAACAGGTGTAAGATATTGTTCTAAGGAAAATCAAATGCATCAATAAAATTAGGCAATGCATGAAAGTAAACACCCAAAAGAAAGGAAAACATGAATGGAAGGAAAAAAATCATTCTAAGTACTTCTCAAAGATCATATTCATGCCTACCCTATTGGATAACTAAGGCATGTGGCTGCTAGGTGAAATAAAATATCCAAATCAACCATTCAAATAGATTACCAACATATGGAAACCTTCCCCTGTGTTTGGTTATCATCCAAGACACAGATACACCAAAGCATAAAGTGGGTATCAAGAATAATCTAACTCACTCTCAAGTCTGAACCTAGGTAAGGTAATATCTATTAAGCAGAAATCCCAAACTATACCAAGATTGACTCACCTTTGATCCAGATTTTATGAGTAGAACGAAATGAATATATATTATTAATAGGTTCTTAACACAAAATAATAGAGATATAGTAAAACGAGTTTTCTATTCAATAACAAAATAAGCTGAAACTGTAAAATGTAGTGGAAACAAGCTTGTTGGAGTGGTGGCGGCTTATCTCTGAGAAGAGATGTGACAGTTGCGCGCATTCGCAAGAAGAAGATTACAATGAGGCTATGAAGGAATTTTTACAAAAAACAAGAATTCCAAAAACCCTAAACATCCAAAAACCTAACCCTAGGAGATGAACCGCCAAAATTCATGTGGGCCCCATTTGGGTAAGTTAGTACATCAACTTTCTGGGGTCGTAACTTTTGCATACGATCTCCATTTTAGGCATGTGATAGCCCATTGGAAAGGTATCATCGAGGAGATTTATATTAGGGGATCAATCATTCCTTAGGATATCATTGAGGAGCTCTATCTCCTAAAACCTTGATTTAGGCCCTCAAAATGGCCCCGGAAGTTAAAACTACTAAAAATAGTAAATTGCCAAAATTGTCAGAAAACTGTTTTGAGCCAGTTGGAAAGGGTGGGTGTCCACTGATATCCATATGGATCAATTCTACCTCCTTAGGAATAAATGGTCTCCACTGCGTTGAGGTCCCCCATCAGATGAGGAAATTTCTATTGAAGTTCGCCCCGGGTGAGCCACTTGCCTTGGTGCAGGAGCTGCCCTAGTTTGACGACTCAATAAAGTTGGATCCTTTGTTGTCGATATTATCAGATAAATTGGTAGGTGTAGACACTAATAGATATACCTAGATCCACCTAGATCTAGAACAAAACAGGACACGACACGACTCTTTCCCTAAGTTGTAATCATTGAATCTACTACTAAGAAGGAATGAGTGACATACCTTTATATCGCTTCATTAGGTCTCTGTTGTTCCCTCTTTGCTTCGGTGCTCTTGTGAAATCATGTCCAAGACAACACAAACCGAACAAAGTGAAGATGACAAATCATATTCAATGTCAACCTATGCATATGATCAAGGAGTTATGCAATAAAATAAGATTGATTTTATGGGAAAGGGACATGTCATTGTATTATATTAAATGAAAGTAGAAGATACAAATGGATCGCCTTGATGTCGCAAGCTTCCTTTCAGTGACCCTTGGTTCCAACATGCACACTTTCTTTACATTTGCATGAAGAATATCTAATACAACTTGATAGACCGAATAGAGTCTTCGAGCTTCTATCCAAGTAGAGTTCTTCACACAATTCTTTCACCAATTCTTCATTCAATCTTGCTTAACCTTTTCCATGAGAAACCTTTCAATATATAGGAGAAGGAGAGATGGTTAAATGGATGAGGATGATCCCACTAAATCTAAGAAGTCAGTAGGATTCCAACCATGCGAATGCCAACTCATTTTCTAGAAGATTCCCTTCTAGAACCTTCAAGACCTCTTCTCTTGTCCAAGCTTTGAAACAGGTTTGCACCCTACCTATAGAGCAGACTGCAAATAGTTCGCACTCTAAGTTTGGGTTGCCTGCGAGAATGAAGGATTTTTGCACCTTGTGATATAAGCAACGTACGAACTCATCTTAAAAATGTGTTTTTTGGAAGAAGACAACAATCACTTTTCTCAGGAAAAAAGTCCTTGTGGGAGCCTGAATACATCACTTGTAGAGACATCACTAGAGTGACCAAAATCATGTGTAACAGAATGCCCCCCAAAGTATGAGTCCAGAACTTGTGACTGCCAAAATACTTTGTAAAATGCATTTGTGTGTCAAAAACAAGGAGTGCACCTAATTAGAAACCTGTAAACAACCAAGCATCTGCAGAATATAATACTAGTTCTAAGGTAGGGATTCCCATGCTCATATCACAAATGAATGGAATCATAAACATAGGTCATGGACACCAATCATACACCGTGGATCCATGCCATCAAAATGCTACATAGACACCAAGAATACACTGTGGATCTATGCGAGAAGACTTGAATTAAGACGACATAGCCACATGACATACAAAGTGGATCTATGTGCCGATACAAATCATACATACTCCATCGCAGCCTGGATCAAAAAGATGAGACCCAGGGTCTTCAATCACGTCACCTGAAAGTATGAATCTAGCCATGTGATTACATGTGCTGAAGTCGAACATGGTAGAAACCACTTGATTACCAGCCATTGATAAAAAAACGTTAACAAGTGAAAGGGAAATCACCATTGATGTCAATGAATCCCAAGGTACCAAAGTACAATCTGAACGAATGCGAATACATGAGATGAAGTCGAGCACTTCGTGGAATCTATCGATCATGGATCAATGATGTGAAATCCCTTTCGAAAGTGAAGAGACCTACCATTTAGGCATGCAGGTTCCAAGGTACTAAATGATTTCTAAGTCTCATTTCCAAATAATGAGTTGGATTCGACAGAATAAGACTTGTCACAGGAGGGCCTTGACGTATCCCCCATCAATGACATGAAATAAGTAACAGATTTTGAGGGTGAAACAAGGTATGAATACAGTTTGAAACGAACACAGGGAAGGCCGACATAGTAATAATGGACAACTGCATATGGTCAACTCAATTGAGGGCTCGTGTGAACTTCTCTTGAACACATAAACGACACGACCGAGGACTTGGAAGCACTGACTCAAAGATGACCTAATATATGACCTTGTAGCAAGTCGAACGAGAGACAAATGGATTTCCCAACTTGCATTCAAATGACAAATAGGGGGTTTCATGTTCAAGAGCGACACTTACTTCCATTAATATGAATACAAAACCACATCCCTTTCCCAAAATTTCCCCCACCATTTCTGGCGAGTACCTCTTTATTTTTACACAAGCTTGAGGAGGATAACATATGCTTGTTGATGTAAGCTCATCCTTCGAATGAATCCATCAGAGTATATTTAACGAACCCTAGGAAGGAGTGGTTGGGTTCCATTGTGGGTATTTCGATGTTTGTTTAACAAGTCCAAGGATAGAAAAATCGGGGGTTTTTCATGTTTTGTGAGTCTGAAAAACACTTAAAGAGAACTCTCTCAGTTGCTTTTTCGTAGAAGAGTCTGACGAGACTGAAAAAGTGATAAACTATTGCCCATCAAACGTTTTTTCAAATACTTTAATAAGCATGAAAAGAACAATATCGCTCGTCCATCGTTTCATTTTTATGGAGCGTGAAAAGAGCTTAAAGGATACTCCTTTACATTCGTCATTTTCTTGTTACCATGACGAGTACGAAAAGACAAGAAAAAGTATACTCAGTTACGTTCTCATATATTTTTTAGCGTGAGAATGAACGAAGACTGAGCTCGAGGTTTTTTCTAAAAAAAACCCTAAAAAAGTAGTCGTACATGAGACAAAAAGAAAATGTTGGATTACTGAGAGGGGGGGTGAATCAGTAATAGAGCAATTTAACCATATAATCCAAGTGTTATATCAATTAAGCATTATTATCCAATAACTGCAGAGTAAATAAGCAATGAACAATCATACACATACACAGTACACCAGTGTTTTACGTGGAAACCCAAATCGGGAGAAAACCACGGAATGCTTTTTCTTATATGTCTTGAAGAATTACATTCATTGGAAGCACCAACTTCCTTTGTTTCCAGCTGCAACTGGAAGGAGGCTCCAACCCCCTAGTTTCTCAGGCTACAACCTGAGGGAAGCTCCAACTCCCCAATTCTCTGGCTACAACCAGAAGGAGGCTACAACCCCCTAGTTTCTCAGGCTACAACCTGAGGGAAGCTCCAACTCCCCAATTCTCTGGCTACAACCAG
>JASDQU010790133.1:121604-157921 GCA_032191745.1 Picea mariana | reverse complement strand
AAGCATTTCCGCAGGACAATATATATGCAGCCTGCGTACTATCTTCAAAAGAGTGATGTAGAGAAACTGACAAGTGTAACTTTCTTCATGAAAATGATTTTAAAGAAGAGTTAGATCTTCTATCACCATGTCATAATCATGTCATCATCTTGATAACCAAAAATGTGGATAACAGCTTGGAAAAGATTTTTGCCACATGTCACATGTCACAAGACTTTCAAAGTTTCATATATCATGTCACAATATTTTGGAAGTTGTGTATTGCATATTCAAGTTCTATTTTTTCCTAGACTCCATACCCCAAGCACAAGGCACTAGGTCTTGCTTGCATTCTCATGTCTTGAATCAAGGAGTATTGAATCAATATATACCAAGTCTTATAAGAGAAGATGGAATTATCATTAAATGTATAACAAAATTACATTCAAAGATATATACAAGCCATAGAAATAGCCTTGTGTATATTATTAGATGAAAAAGTACCCATAATGTCAATGCATTATATGCATCATTACATGTTCAGCTATATAATGTACATCTAATTATCTTATAAGATTATTACATGAGATCATGAATTTCTTTTAGTCTTGTTTTGTGCTTTCCAGGTCTTAAGTAATTCATCCATCTCCATGTCTTCGTTTACTAGGTGTTCTTTAGCAGCTGATGTTGTTTCAGTCCTTTCACACCGAGTACATCTGGTCTTGTACCCATAGTGTGGATGCTACTATGAGGGGCCATCACCTACAAAAATAAAAAAATATTAAATTTATATGGCCAATTTTTAAATATCATTGAAGTAGTTCATTAATATTCAAAAAAAATTCTGCAATGTAATTATTTACATGGTCCTCTAGTCAACACCATTGGAATTGTTCTTGGCCTATTCACTTGATCTTCAGGTTGAGGAGGATCAACTATGACATTCTCTACCATTGAAATGTAAAAATTTATAAGTACAAATTTTATAAGTACATAATTATTAAGTATATGATTAATATATAGACATTTTATCGTCATGGGCCTCAGTCATAGGAACATCTTGGGGCTACACCTCACTGGAATGGGTCTTCTGGGAAGCACCATGATATTCTAGTTGTGTTACACTATCAATGCTCTATTGTCCAGTACTAATGGTTTCACTGATTGTCTTGCTCGCCTGATTAAACCAAAGTAAGACATTAAATTATGGAGGATATCAAACATTTATGTATTTTATAAGTAATGAAAGGTTAATGTGGAATGATTTTTATTTACCTTATCCCGCAAATTGGATATTGGGGTTTGCTCCATCATTTTATTACAATCAAACACGGCTTTATAACCGTACTTGTAACCGAGTTGGAGGTCTTTCTTCGTGGTTTCAGTTCCGAAGTCATTGCCCTACATTGCATAAGGGTATGGTTTTTTAATGTTTTTGGCTGCAATAACCTAAAAGTTTTAAGGTGATACAAATAATATTCTTAAGATGTTTGGGTACTTACAATTCATGACTGTAACCTCAAGTAGCCGCCCTGAAATAGCTTGTGTTGGCCATGTTTGGAAATCCTTTCTTTTGTTGTCTTCGAAGTGTCAGAAAACCTATCATTAAAATTTTCATGTATGTTATATATAACCAAACTTTTATTTAGATCTAAAGAAAAATAAAGTTGGTATTGAAGTCAAAATATTCTAATTTACCTTGGTATACTAGTTATTTGTTCTCCTGATTTTTTCAAAATATTGTCTTTTGCATCATCAATGATCGCCTTCCACTCCCTCTCTGGAATTGAGGGAGGACATTCATACCTAGGATTTCCTACCAAGCTTCGTCTATAAACATCTCACGTATATTTTAAATATTCACCCATTGCAAAGGTGACCATCTCTTTATTGAATGTGTCTACTCCAAAGAGGCCTTCAAGATAATCCATAAGTTCCTTTCTAAGGTTGGAATTCTGGCAAGTCCACCTCATTCGTAAGGTTTCCCCAAAAATGAACAAGGCCTTGCTCTCTAGGTGCGTATAAAAAAGGTCGTTTCCTACACACAAAAAGATATTATCATTAATTTAAATTTAATAATCTATATGATTTATGTATGAGAAGGACAAATTAAATGATTAAAATATGAATTAAAACTACATGGGAGTCTTGATTGTTTTAATGGAAGTCCATTATCGTTGACCAAAAATGTGCACGTAAGGGTCCCCATGTTTKTCATACGTGTAGTTCCAAGAAATGCAACCATGTCAACCACATCACCATGAGCCTCATCTCTGTCACCATCTCTAGACTCTAATCGAGGTGTGGATGTCTGGAAATGCGTGTCATGGATCCTATCTAAATTAGGTGTGGAATATGGAGAAGTAAATAGTACTCTAGTACCTGTATGCCCACCTGCATCAGGACTCGGTTGCGTCTCTGTAGCGCCACTACTACCAACACTGGGTTGAACAGGCTCCAAAAATGTCTTTATAAAAAATAAAATGTTTTTTCGTGAGATAATTTAAAAGTTAAAGAACAAAGTATCATAATTGAACATATGAGTACATTAAAAAAAAAACTTTAAATTATGGTTATTATCTTATATGCGTTAAGTTGTGACATAAGAAGCTTGATATTTTCTTTGACGTCGGGAGTTTGATCTAGACAATCTAAGAATATGGCAAGTTCCTTTTTCTCCTTAACCATATTTTTTTTTATTAAGACCATCGGATCAGTGAATGAATAAAACCCCTCCTTATCGGCAGAATCATGATCAACATGGTCTGTAGACTACATATAATTTCAACAAAAACAATGTTATTTCAATAAAATTATATAATAACATAATAAAAATAACGTAAAATGAAAGTGGAAATTGATAATCATTTACATGATCTACGGCTTGTCCTTTTCCACGATCATCCTGACAGATTATAATATAATTAGAACACCCAAATATTTAAAAAAATGTTAATGATAACAAAAAAACAATGTTAAAAATAATATTTACAACAATGTTAAAGATAATAAAAAAATATAATGCAATAAGTAGAGGTTTCTTAAAGAGGTGTTGCATAAGAACCTGCATACTATTAGTCAATGTTTCTATTCAATTCAAATGGTAATCCACTAATAACTCTTCCCCGGGAGCTATCTTTTTTATTGCGCACGGAACTACCTGATTCTCTTCAAGTCCCTCATATATGCAATTTGGTTGTTTTTTTTTTGTCCCAGGTCGTGTGTTGTTTATAAACTCTGTGATATTGTCGGAAGCTTTAGGCCTTCCATCAATATAGATAGTCACTCCCTTATTTTTATCCTTGTTTGTTAGGTGTATATAATTTGTGGCGAGTGCATATCTTCGCATACTTCACATGTACCAGACCAGCCACATCCAATCATTATAATTGTAACACGGTCTAACATAATCCATCAATTTAGTTACTGTATTGTATTTTACAATTATTCCATCCATGGAAAATATCCCCAAGCCATGCAGGGAGGATGGTGCAATGTGATATGTCCTATTGTTGACAACGAAGTCAACATCTATAGGAGGTAGTTCCTTAGTATACCTAAGTGGAACCTCTATGTCTCTTATGCTCTCATCATCATAAGAGCACGATCCTCCTTTGGAAAGAAAACATTTCATCCATCTAAAAAAATTTATTCTGACCTTTTCACCTCTGGTCCTTGTTTTCTTATCATATCTACTAGATGCATTCGCATTTCCCTCTATTTGTCCTAAGATTTCCTCAATCGACGAAGAAATATCTGATAGGTACCTGTTTGGTTGTAACTTCAGTTGCATGTGCACATGTTGTTAGTTAGTAGTCCATCATTATCCTAGTTCTAATTTATGAATTTTTTTTTCTATATTCAAAGTTCTAAATAAAAATTTTATATCTTTAGTTTTGGATGCACAGTTAGACTAGGGTGAAATTACCAATATTAGTGGTCAACCACCTAATTTAATGTGATATCCCTCTTCATTTTGGACATATTAAGGACATATTAATGTGATAACACTAAGCACATGATAAATTTATCATATGGATCTAAGAAAAACATAGTAGTAAGGTTGTTGTTTGTTGGATTTGTGTAAATTAGAATTATTATAATAAATGTCCATTCAAGATGAGGGTCAATGCTATGGAGAAAGAAATCCAACCATCAGTTGGTGTGTTGCAAATCTTGGGTGCTTTAGTTGGAAATATGTCTAAGGCAATCCAAGAGTAGAACTATAGAAATATTAGTTTTTTTCAAGATAAGAGTAGAATTATACAGATATTAGTTTTGTTCAAGACAAGAGTAGAACTATACAAATATTAGTTTTGTTCAATCCAAGTTGAAGATTAAGTTAGTTATTGCGATGGTTAACAATAGTGCAACCCACATTTTTATGTAGGAAGTAGTGGTTGTTAAACTCAATGTGTAGTTTAAATTGGTGCAGTCTTTTTTCAAGGAAGTAAGATATAGTAGTTAGTTGACAGAGACATGTAGAATTTAGTTAGTTTTTATGCCCTTGAGAGGAATTGGCCAAGAGTCCCCGAAATGGTTTGGTATGCAACTTGCAACTGGGCATAAAATGAATATCAAGACTCGGATTGAGGAACCATCGACTCCGATGGATTACTAGCATAGGATTTCAGCTAGATGACCCCTCACTCCCGGGTGCCATGCCTCAGAAGTTTCTTACTCATTGATTTTGACAACTAGTGTTTTGCTCAGTTTGAAGTAATGAAACATTTGGATTAAGGGGTCCAAATTATGAAACCATGCCTTGAGAGAGGATGGATAATTTAGTCACCTAGTCCATGCCTAAACAAGCTTGTAGCATCTCACGAAACTCAAAAATGTTGCGATGTTAGTCTTTTATGCCATGAGCGGGAATTGGCCAAGAGTCCATGAAATGGTTTGGGATGCGACTTTCAACTAGGCATAAAATGAGAACCGAAAATTGGATTGAGGAACCATCATATATGTTGGATTCCTGGCATAGGATTTTAGATAGATCACCCCTCACTCCCAGTTCTAACCCCTCGAAAGTTATTTTTTTCATCGATTTCGATAACTAGTGCTTTGCTTAGTAAGAATCAATAAAACATTTGGATTTAGGGGTACAATTTATGAAACCATGCCTCGGGAGCGGATGGACAATGTGGTAACCTATTCCATGCTTAAACAAGAATGAAAAATCTCATGGAGCTCAAAAATTCTCCTCCATTAAGATTTTATGCCCTAAGGATCAATTGCCAAGAGTCCCCGAAATGGTTTGGAATGTGACTTGCAACTGGGCATAAAATGAAAGCCGAGAATTGGATTGAGGAACCTTTGAATCCGATGGATTCCTAGGATAGGATTTCACCTAGAGAACCCCTCACTCCCAGGTGCCATGCCTCGGAAGTTGCTTTACTCATTGATTTTGAGAACTAGTGGTTTTCTCAGTTTGAAGAAAACCAACATTTGTATTAAGGGGTCCAATTTATGAAACCGTGCCTCAGAAGCAGATGGAAAATATAGTCACCTAGTCCACACCTAAACAATATTACAGCATCTCACGGAACTAAAAAATGTTTCTATGTTAGGTTTTTATGCCCTCAGGAGAAATTGGCCAAGAGTCCCCGAAATGGTTTCGGATGCGACTTGTGACTGAGCATATAGCGAATATCGAGGCTTGGATTAAGGAACTTTCGACTACGATGGATTACTGGAATAGGATTTCATCTAGATCACACCTCACTCATGGGTTCCATGCCTCCGAAGTTGCTTTAATCATTGATTTCGAGAACTAATGCTTTGCTCAGTTTGAAGCAATGCAACATTTGGATTAAGGGGCCAATTTACGAAACCATGCCTCGGGAGAGGATGGATAAATTGGTCACATTTCCATGCCCAAAAAATATTGCAACATCTCACAGAACTCAAAAATGTTTCTTTGTTAGTCTTTTATGCACTGAGCGGGAATTGGCCGAGAGTCCTTGAAATGTTGTATGATGCGACTTGCAACTGGGCATAAAACAAAAAACGAGACTTGGATTAAAGAAATTTCATCTATATTGAATTTTTGGCATAGGATTTTATATAGAGCACCCCTCACTCCCGGTTCCAACCCCTCAGAAGTTGTTTTTTCCATCGATTTCGATAACTAGTTCTTTGCTTCTAAGAAGCAATGCAACATTTGGATTTACAGGTCCAATTTATGAAACCATGCCTCAGGAGAGGATGGAAAATGTGGTCACCTAGTCCATGCCTAAACAAGCATACAAAATTGCATGGAGCTCAAAAATGTTTCTCCGTTAGGCTTTTATGCCCGGAGGAGAGTCCCCGAAATGGTCTGGGATGTGACTTGCAACTCGACATAAAATGAAAATCGAGACTCAGATTGAGGAACCATCGAATCGGATGGATTCCTAGGATAGGATTTCAGATAGAGAACCCTTCACTCCCAGACTCCATCCCTCGAAAATTTCTTTATTCATTTATTTTCGAGAACTAGTGTTTTGCTCAGTTTGAAGAGAACCAACAGTTGGATTAAGGGGTCCAATTGGCCAAGAGTACCCGAAATAGTTTGGGATGCAACTTTCAACTAGGCATAAAATGAAAAAAGAGACTTAGATTGAGGAACCGTCGACTCCGATGGATTCCTGGGATAGGATTTCAGCTACATCACCCCTAACTCTCGGGTGCCATGCCTCGAAAGTTGCTTTACTTATTTATTTCGAGAACTAGTGTTTTTCTCAGTTTGAAGCGAACCAACATTTGGATTAAGGGGTCCAATTTATGAAACCATGCCTTGGGAGAGGATAGAAAATATAGTCACCTATTCCATGCCTAAAAAATCTTTTAGCATCTCATAGAACTCAAAAATGTTGCTACGTTAATTTTTTATTCCCTTAGGAGCAATTGGCCAAGAGTACCCAAAATGGTTTGGGATGTGACTTGCAACTGGGCATTAAAAAATATAGAGACTCGGATTGAGGAAATTTTGACTCCGATGGATTCCTCAGATAGGATTTCATCTATAGAACTCCTCACTCATGGGTGCCATGCCTCGGAAGTTGCTTTAATCATTGATTTCGAGAACTAGTGTTTTTCTCAGTTTGAAGCAATGCAACATTTGGATTAAGGGGCCAATTTACGAAACCATGCCTCAAGAGAGGATGGATAATTTGTTCACCTAGTCCATGCTTAAACAATCTTTCATCATCTCATGAAACTCAAAAATGTTACTCCATTAGTCTTTTATGCCTTGAGTGGGAATTGGTCAAGAGTCCCCGAAATAGTTTAGGATGTGACTTGCAATTGGGAATAAAACAAAAAACGATACTTGATTTGAGGAACCGTCGTCTCTGTTGGATTCATGGCATAGGATTTTAGCTAGATCACCCCTCACTCCCAGTTCAAACCCCTTGGAAGTTGTCTTTTTTATCGATTTCGATAACTAGTGCTTTGCTCAGTAAGAAGCAATGCAACATTTGGATTTAGCGATCCAATTTACCAAACCATGCTTCGGGAGTGGATGGACAATGTGGTCACCTATTCCATACCTTAAAAATCATGAAGAATCTCATGGAGCTCAAAAATGTTGCTCTGTTAGGCTTTTGTGCCCTGAGAATGAATTGCCAAGAGTCCCCAAAATGGTTCGGGATACGACTTGCAACTGGGCATAAAATGGAAAACAAGACTTAGATTGAGGAACTACCAACCTTGATGGATTCCTGGGATAGGATTTCACCTAGAGCACCTGTCACTCCCAAGTTCCATGCCTCAGAAGTTGTTTTACTCATTGATTTCGAGAACTAGTGTTTTGCTCAGTTTGAAACAACCAACATTTGGATTAAGGGGTCCAATTTATGAAACCGTGCCTTGGGAACAGATGGAAAATATAGTCACCTAGTCCACACCTAAACAATCTTACAACATCTCACAAAACTCAAAATGTTTTCTCTGTTAGGTTTTTATGCCCTCAGGAGAAATTGGCCAAGAGTCCCCAAAATGATTTGGGGTGCGACTTGCAACTAGGCATATAATGAATATCGAGAATATGTTTGAGGAACCATCAACTCTAATGGATTACTAGGATATGATTTCATCTAGAGCACCCCTCACTCACAGGTTCCATGTCTCAAAAGTTTCTTTAATCATTGATTTTGAAAACTAGTGTTTTTCTTAGTTTGAAGCAATGCAACATTTGGGTTTAGGGGCCAATTTATGAAACCATGCCTCAAGAGAGGATGGATAATTTGGTCACCTATTCCATACCTAAACAAGCTCGAATCATCTCAAGGAACTCAAAAATGTTGCTCCATTAGTCTTTTATGCCCTGAGTGGGAATTGGCCAAGAGTCCCCAAAATAGTTTGGGATGTGACTTGTAACTGGACATAAAGAGAAATTCGAGACTCAGATTGAGGAACCGTCATCTCTGTTGAATTCCTAGCATAGGATTTTAGCTATATCACCCCTCACTCCCGGTTCCAACCCCTCGAAAGTTTTTTTTTCATCGATTTTGATAATTAGTGCTTTGCTCAATAAGAAGCAATGAAACATTTGGATTTAGGGATCCAATTTATGAAACCATGCCTCGGGAGAGGATGGACAATGTTGTCACCTAATCCATGTCTAAACAAGAATGAAAAATCTCATGGAGCTCAAAAATGCTACTCCGTTAGGATTTTATGCCTGTAGGAGGAATTGCCAGGAGTCCCCGAAATGGTTTGCGATGCGACTTGCAACTGGGCATAAAACAAAAATGGAGACTTGGATTGAGGAACCATTGACTCTAATGGATTCTTGGGATAGGATTTCAGCTAGAGCACCCCTCACTGTCGGGTGTCATGCCTCAAAAGTTGCTTTACTCATTTATTTTGAGAACTAGTGTTTTTCTCAGTTTGAAGCAAACCAACATTTGGATTAAGGGGTCCAATTTATGAAACTGTGCCTCAGGAGAGGATAGAAAATATATTCACCTATTTCACACCTAAAAAATCTTCCAGCATTTAACAGAACTCAAAAATTCTACTGTGTTAGGTTTTTATGCCCTCGAGAGCAATTGGCCAAGAGTCTTCAAAATGGTTTGGGGTGCAACTTGCGACTGGGCATTAACTGTTGATTAAGGTTGGTTGTCATTGATCTCAACCCTTGAAGAAAGCCCCGTAGCACAAAGGTTTGGGTAATGGACCCAATATTTTTTGATGTAAATATGACTCATTATTGTTTTGTCATGGTTGATAAGAAGTGAATATGGATGAACTCCAAAGTGGTCCCCTTATGGTGAAAGCCCTCATGGGAAGACGCTTTGTGGAGTAAGAGAACCCATGCTTAATTGTGGAATAATGAGATGAAGGAAAGTAAATTTGTCAAGGAAAATATCCTAGATGGATATTTCTTGTCATGTCATTTCCGGTGGTATGTGGAACGCCACATAATTCCTCACGGTTAGAGAGTTATGGTCATGAGAAGTTGGAGACCCCAGGCTTGGATAATGGGCCAATGTTTGTTTGATAGGTAACTGTATGAGTTATGATATATTTTCAGATAATACTACTCTATATGGATATTACATGTCATTCCATTTCTTGTGGTATGTATAACGTCACATAACTCCTCACGGTTTGAGAGTTATGGCCTTACAAAGTTGGAGGACCCTCATATGTCATCTAGAAGCCCTAAAAGGTCAAAGTAATCAAAGTGGTTTAAGAGATTTTAAAAGGTAAATAATAAAGTGAAGTGATGAGTGTATTATAATTCAAAGTGAATATAAAATAAATTATTTCAATAATAAATTTAATGGAGAAATTATAAGTGGACCCAACCCTAAAATAAGGAAAGTGGGCCAAGTGACCTAGAAGATGTTTTTAAGGAAGCTACTTGGAGAGTATAAATAAGAGGAAAGGCTATCTCATTTGAATAAAACTTGAGCATAGTGAATATCTATAGGTTTCTGAGGTAACCAAAGGATATATAAGCCAAAATTCTGAGGAAAGTGAAGAAAAGAAGGCCGAAATGCAAGGAAGAATAAATTCTTTTGATGGTGCTTTCTAAGGTATGTTATTTACAGGTCATCTCACCATTTTTTACTATAACTTTTTTTCTATAATGAGTTAGATCCTGAAAATTCTATGCAAGTAATAAAACATACCCATTTATCTTTGGTTAAAAATTCAACTTGCGGGTCATTGTATTTTGGGAGTTACACTCTGTGGAAAACAGGGTTTGTCACCAGTCCTAAAACTAGTCAAAATCAGGTGTTTTGGGTAAAAACGTCATAACTTCTTCATAACAGATACAAATTCAGTGAGACCAAATTTGTCGGTTAGGGTAAGGTTTGTATTATTCTATGTAATAGTTTCATATCATTTCATCAAACATTTTGTGTGGCACACGCTCTACAAGGTCGCTCTCTAGAATAAACCAGAATTCAACAAGGTATGCCATTTTTGCTATAAATCCTTTTCTGAGAGGTTACAAGTAGTGAAACTTGGAGGAATTGCATTAAAAACACTGAAGAACATTGTATATCATTTTTATATCTTTATACATTACAAGTTCAAAGTTATGATTACTTCAAGTTAGGGATGTTGACTAATCCAAAACTAGGCATGTGAGACTAAATAAAAGTTTGATGAAAATGCTAGTCTCTTGTTTTTGAAGTTAAGGAAGGTTTGAAGGAATGTGATCATATACACTAGGTCTATTACAAAGCTAAAAATCAGATTTGTATGATGAAATTGATGAGGGCTTTTGGTTGTGGTACATGTTGAGCACATCGTTGAGACAAGTAGTTGATGACTTGGTGCACATACATGAGGTGTATAGTTGATGATGTTGGTACATATTGATGAGTCATATTTGATGAGTAGTTGAAACATGATTGGTACATACTTGGTACATGGTTGGATGCACTTGTTTTTGGTACAGGTTGATTACAGGTTGGTGCATGGTTGATGCACTTGTTTTTGTTACAGGTTGATGCATGGTTGATGCATGGTTCAAATTTATTGGTACAGGTTTACAGTGGTATATCTCACAGTGATAGTGTGACAGTGGTTCCATCATTCTACTTCTACTTCAGGGTGGTAGGACGGGGAAAGGACAGGTGGTTGTAGCCACCTTCCGGTAGTAGACGAAGATCATAGGAGGTTGTAGCCTGCTTCTAGTTGTAGCCAGAGAATTAGGGATTTGGAGCTTCCCTCAAGTTGTAGCCTAAGAAGCTTGGGGGTTGGAGCCTCCTTCCAATTGCAGCTGGAAAACAAAGGAAGTTGGTGCTTCCAATGAATGTAATTCTTCAAGACATATACAAAAAGCATTTTGTGGTTTTCTCCCGATTTGGGTTTCCACGTAAAACACTGGTGTACTGTGTATGTGTATGATTGTTCATTTGTTCATTGCTTATTTACTCTGGAGTTATTGGATGATAATGATTCATTGATATAACACTTGGATTATATGGTTAAAAGGGATTAAATCACTCTATTACTGATTCACCCCCCCTCTCAGTAATCCAACAATTGGTATCAAAGAAAGGTTCCTTCAGGAAATAGTTTAACCACTGGAAGGAGATCATGGATTATTCTGAGAATGGAGTACCAATGTTTAATGGTCATAATGGTTTTAAGTATGAGACACAGAGTAGAAGGACAGAAGTATTTTTATAGGCACAAGGATTATTATATTTGTCTATCATTTGTTACAGGATATGATAGTTCAAAAAGGGCAAAGACTACAACCAAGAAGGAATGGAAGAAGAATAACAAAATAGCAATGGATTTCATCTGGGAAGGATTACCTAAACCGATAAGAGAAAAGGTTGGTAAATGTTCATCAGCCAAAGAACTTTGAGATAAGTTACATGACATATATTCTTCACCCATCGTAGATTCAGAAAATGCCAAAGAAGATGTAGATACAGAACAAGAAGAAAGATGCTTATCATTTCAGACAGATTCAAAAGAAGAAGAGTATGATGAAGGAGAAGTTGATTACAAAGAAAAAATGATCAGTGCAATTAAATATCTAAGGAAAGATAGAGAAGAAAACAACTCATCCAAGAAAGAATTGATGAAGCAAAAGAAAAGTGTTCAAGGTTCTGAAAAGGATCAGTAGGTCATCAAGAATTTAAGAGCTCAACTAGAAGAGGCCAGAAGAATTGAAGAAACTCTAGAATATCAAAAGAAATGATTAGAAGCCAACATAGTAGCACAAAAGAAAGACACGGAAAAGAGAGAAAATATATCGATGGATCATCTCAAGGAAAGAACCAATTATTTAAACCAACTTGTAAGAGTTTGGTCAAGAAGAGAGAAGAATGGAAGAAGAAACAATTGCATTGAAAATCCAACTTGAAGAAGTAAAGAGAACAAAAGAAGTCATGAAGTCTCAAATAATGAAGAAAGAAGAAGAGGTTGAGAATCTTGAAGAAGAAGTTGTCACACTAAGAGTCAAAATTGATGCAGGAGCATCTCTCCATGTCAGCCAACCAGCCAGCCAGCCACATTAGTGCATGCATTCAAGGCTGAAGAGAGGCGCAACCCTCGTCTTCAGTTTTGAATTTGAATGTAATTTAAATGTTTAGGCTGTTGAGATATGAGGACATGCCTTTGTGCAGGCATTAGAGTAGGTAGGCATTTAATTTTTGTAAGGCTGAGATATAGATCTGATTCTGGACTAGATAGCCCATTCAATGTAATTGAATAGGGTAGGTAGATTGGAGGGAAGAGCTCGAAGAGACCCCTCTTGTAAAAGATCAATATCGATCTCATTTTGTAGTAGTTAGATATGCACAAGAGAGTGAGTATGCAAGAGAAGGAGCTAAGACTTTGTTATAGGCCGTGCTCAGGAACACCTTGTAAAAACAGGCATTTTCCATTTAATACAAACAACAGTTTTTCCTGCATATTTCCTGTGTTGAATGAATGTCTGTGTGTGTTTGATTTACGCTACAGATGTATGCTAGACATTTGCAGGGAGTTGTTTTTATTTCAAGCTTGAGAGGTTCTTTGTGGTTTCATGCCAGGAAGGCGTGATAGAGTACTACGGTCTCTAGATACTAGTGCAGAGATGCACTTCTGAACTCTGCGGAGTCAGAAAAAGATGTGCCAGGTGGGCACAGAATTTGGAATCAACAATTCAGAGGAACACCTTTGAGGTTGCTGAACACCTCAGGAAACAAGGTTGTGGAAGAACACAGTTGCAGACAGAATCTTTGAGGAGTTCTGTAAAGCTTTGCCAGAAGGGCATGGAGCAAGTGCATAGGGTGCACAGGAGAGAACAGAACTGTTGGATGTTCTGTAAGAAGATACTCTGCTAGGTGGGAATTGAGTAGATGTGAATATAGGCACAGAGAGGAAAATAACTCTTTGAGTTCTATGATTTAAGGAAGAATCCACCGAAGGATCTTCGCAGGGTTACTGAACACCCTGAAGGACTCAACAATCAGGTTGCTTGAGTTGAAGAGTGCCAGGAGGGTATTATATTCTCCGTCTGAAGGAGAAGGGTAAGAAAGGATAAAATCCCTTAGGGGTATGAGTATTTGAGAATCTCAAAAGGGATAGCACCGTGCGTGCAAAGACTTTGCAGAAGCACAGAAGTCATAGAATCCCTCAAGGATTCGAGAGTAAAGCTAAGGAGGAATAGTGTTTTTTCGGTGCACGGAGCCACAGCTGCAAGGAGTGCAGAGGCCAGAGAACCCTTTGAAAGAGTTCAAAGTTCCCAAAGCTTAGAAGGGACAACATTTTATACGCACAGGAGAGGACTCAAGTAGCAGAGCTCACAGAAGAAAAGGAGTGAAGGTCGAGGCCTTCGAGAATTTGAAATTCTTCCAAGTGTTGGAAGAAAAGTACCAAAGCTCAGCAGGAGCAATAGCTGTTTTCAGATTAGTCGAGAAGATCTAGACTGTTGAAGGATTTCGTGCCTAGGAGGAAGTACATGAAGAGTGCACAGAAGAGATGATCTGAGCCGTCAGATCTTGAGCAAAAAACCCGACAACCATTGGATCTCTCGAGAGTTGCACGAGGTTTAAAACCTCACACAAAAAGTAGCCAAAGTGAAATTCCCAAAAAGGTTAGAGATAGGGATATCGGGCTTCAGGAGTTCGGGGATTCGGAGGACGAGAGTCCGGGTATGCAACCTCAGAAATCATGAAATTGTGAAAGAATCTGAGCCGTCTGATTTGAAGGACACGTGTCACAAGATCCTCTCTATCAGGGACTTAGACATCGGGCTTTAGAAGAGGAAGTCTTTTGAATTTTCGGGGTAGCAAAGTCACGAAAGGATAAGGACCATCCATCTGGAGAGGATAGGTGGCAGAGATATAGGGATCTCGTGAACTCAGAGGTTCGCAGGGTGAGATCCCAAAGATTGGGTGCTCCAAGTCACGAAATCGCGAGGAGCGAGGACAGTCGTTGGATCCGGAGAGAGGGAGGATCGTTGGATCGGGAAGCACATCACGTATCGCACATTTGGGGTTTCAGAGGTTGAAAGGAGTTGTTCTCAACATCAAACGTCGCGAAGTGCCAAGAGCCGAGGCACGAGTGTGTACGCGTCGCAGAATATCAAGGTAGGGCCCGCGCGATAGATAGGAGGACACGCGTCACCTATTAGAAGAAGTCAACACCTCGTTTACTTCTCGCATCTCAAAGATTCATGGGACAAGATAGTGAGGGTTCAACACTTTAGCTTGCGAAGTTGCAAAAAGCAAAAAGCGTCAAGGGAGGAGTCAACCCGGCGTTGACTTATCGCGTCATGGGAGATCGCAATAGGAGAGCACAAGAGTTCAACCCACAAACTTACAAAGGAGTGAGTTGTGAGAGGCACTAGTATTTAATCCCTAGCCTACGGTTACGTGTGGAGGGTGCTGAAAAGGAAGGGAGTCAACCCTCCGTTGACTTATCGCGTCTCGTGGATTTGTGAGATGAGAGCACAAGAGCTTGACATTGAAACTCATGAAAACGTGAGTAGCGAGAGGGGCTAGTAGTTAAGCCTAGCCAGCGGTCGTGCAAGGGAGGCACTGACAGAAAGGAGCCAAAACCATTTCATGATTTTGGGTCTCATGGAATTGGAAAGGAGGAGTCAGGAGCTTCAACTCGCGAACTCACGAGACCATGAGTTATGATAAGTGACTTTGGAATTGAGCCTTGGTCACCGTGTTTTGGTTGCATGGAGAAGGGAAGCTTACGCCTAGTGTTGTTCGCATATGGAAGCCACCAAAAAGGACCTATGGATCAATAATTCGTGATTCCAACAGGAAATCTAAAGAGTCGATTCAGCTCTGAGGAGACAAAGAATGATCCTGTGAGCAGATCTCGGCCCGAGGGTCGATAGGTTTGCGTAAAAAATTGACAAGCTCAACAAGAAAATTGAAGAGATAGAAACATCCACATAAGTTGTAGAGAATGAAGGGAAGCACTCTATGTTGCTAGAAAAGAAGAATGAAGAAAATAGAAAGAGTTGTGCAGAAGTAATCAAAGGAAGGAATCATAGTCAACCAGAATATAAGAAAACTATTGAAGATACATCTTCAAGAATACCATCCATGTTCAAGCCGCAAAAAATATTGAATCATGATCATGATCAGTCAAAGAAAAAATTCAGAAGGACTATGCCACAAAGAGGATCATTCACTCTCAGGTATAAAAATTTATTTTATGGTCATTGTTTTTATTGTACTAACTTTGGACATAAGGTTGCAGATTGTAGGGATTATAAAAGAAATGTTCAAGCAGACCGTGCCTATGTGGTCACACATAACATTGAGTGTTACAAATTTCATAACTATGGATACATAGCCAGTGATTGTAGAAGCATGATCAATACATGAAGAACAGGTGAACAAAGACCAGGTACCAGAGATCACAAGATTGACAATAAAACGAAATGAAGAAAATTCTACAGAGAAAAGGAAAGATGTTAGATACAGAAAGGTTTGGAAAATAACTGAAAGAAAGGAAGGAAAGGTAAATAAGGAACAGGTTCAAGAGATTGTACTTTCAGATGTTGTAGTCAAAGATGAATCCACATATAGAAAGAAAGAAGTCAGAGCTCAGAGAGATAATAAATCTACCAATGAAGATGATGATGAATACACATTAGAGCAGGAATTGTTCTGAGCCATCTGGCTTATAAACTCCCAAGTAATATGAATATTAGACAGGGGGAGTCTATGCGATAGCTGTGATAGACCAAAGAACCATCCTTTGAGCAACTTGCAGAGTTTGAGAAGACATATTCAAAGCAATCAGTTAGCATAAGTACAGTTTGATAGTATAATGATAAATGGGTTAGCATTATGGATAGTTGCACAAGTAGAGTCTTGGACAGTATGGACAAAGATGGATTTGTAAGAATACTTAGTAGGTTTTAATAGATATATGATAGAGGATGAGAGCATGRATTGATAKATTGGTTCAGAGAGTGGTTCAAAGAAAAAGGAACATTATCATAATGGATGATAATTGCATAGGAAATGGCTCAAACAATACTAATGGATTACAAATTGACAGATATTTTTTTGACACAGGTAGTGCATACATCAGTTCACATTCAAAACTGAGTAATGGTCAGAAAAAACACTGATAAAACTCCCTACAAGCTATGGAAAGGAAGACCAGCAAATGTGAAGCACTTCAGAGTTTTTGAAAGCAAATGCTACATCAAAAGAGAAGATGGCAGAATGGGAAAGTTTGACTCTCGTGTGGACAAAGGAATACTTGTTGGTTACTCAAGTACAAGTAAATCATACAAGTGTTACAATCTAAGATTAAACAAAGTTGTGGAAAGCATCAATGGAACAGTTGATGAAAGCAGACCAGAATCAAAGGAAGAAGAAAACAAATCAATGAAACAACTTTTTGAAGAAGAAGAAGAGGAAGATGAAGATGAAGAGAATCCGAGAGAATTATAAGAGAAATTTCGGCAAGTATCTCCAAATAAACCTAGAAAATGAGTACAGAATAATCATCCTTCAGATCATATTATTGGAAACAAAGATGTAGGAGTTGAGACTAGAAGAAAAATTCGTTCACCAGAACAAACAAACCTAGCACTCTTATCTACAATTCAACCAAACTGTTTTGAAGAAGCCAACAAGGATGAATTTTGGAATAAGGCCATGGATGAAGAATTGTATCAAATAGAAAAAAAATGACACTTGGGAATTGGATCCAAGACCAAAGAATAAGAATGTGATTGGCACAAAATGGGTTTTCATGAATAAATTGAATGAAGATAGACAGGTTACAAGGAACAAAGCTAGATTGGTATGTAAAGGATATGCACAGATTGAAGGAATCGACTTTGAAGAGAGATTTTCCCCAGTTTCCAGAACGGAAGCAATCCATTTACTTTTAGCTTATGCATGCTCCAAAAATGTTGAATTATATCAGATGGATGTAAAATCATTTTTTTTGAATGGGGAACTTGAAGAAGAAGTCTACATTGATCAACCAGAAGGATTTGAGTTGTTAGAGAACACAGACTATGTGTGTAAATTAAAGAAGGCCTTTTATGGTCTAAAAAAAGCTCCTAGAGCATGGTACTCTAGATTGGATAAGTATATACAACAGGTAGGGTTCAGAAAAGGAAGTGCAAACAACAACCTCTACATCAAGGTAAGTCAAGGTAATATTTTATTAATTGAAGTTTATGTTGATGATATTATTTTTGGTAGTGATGATGACAGGTTAAGCCAGAAATATGCAAAAGACATGTAGAATGAATTTGAAATGTCGTTACTTGGAGAACTATCCTTCTTTCTGGGACTTCAGATACGTCAAAGCAACCAAGGAATTTTTATTTCTCAAACCAAATATATAAGAGAAATGCTAAAGAGGTTCGGAATGGAAGATTGCAAACCAGTTATCACTCCCATGCAAACCAGTTGTAAGTTGAACAAAGATGATGATTCAAAGTCTACAGATCAGAGGAAATATAAGTCAATGATTGGTAGCCTACTATATGTGACAGTATCCAGACCAGATGTAATGCAGGCAGTTGGACAGGTGGCATGATTTCAAGCAGCACCAAAGGAATCACATGTATTAGCAGTAAAGAGAATATTCAGATATCTCAAAGGAATAGAAGAGTTTGGATTATGGTATCCAAAAGGAAAAGATCTATCACTTATTGCCTACACAGATGAAGATTGGGCAGGTTGTATTGATGACCAACGAAGCACCAGTGGAGCAGCGTTCTACTTAGGTGAGTGTTTGGTATCATGGCTAAGTAAGAAATAATCATCGACATCTCTATCTACAGATAAGGAAGAGTATATTACAGCAGCATCATGTTGTACACATGTTCTTTGGATGAAACAAACTTTGACAGATATACAGGTTGAGTATGATGAGCCCATTCCAATATATTGTGATAATACAAGTGCCATCAATATCTCAAAAAACCCAGTGATGCACTCCAAGACGAAGCACATTCCAATCAAGTATCACTTTCTATGGGAACAGGTTGCAGAAAAGAACATCAGAGTTGAGTATGTGGGCACAAAAGAACAAGAGGCAAACATCTTTACAAAACCACTTCCATGGGAAGCCTTTGAATATCTTCACCAAAGACTTGGAGTTATTTCTACTCCAAAAATGAATTCTTTTTGAATTCTTATCGTATATGTATTAGATGTACATGAGGAAGCACCATAAGAGGACACTCTGTCAGGGGGAGCAACCCCAGATGGAAAGATACCTTTGCCATTGATGAAAAAGGGGGATAGATTTATCAGATGCAGAGGACAAAGGCATGGTTCCAGGGAGATCATGAGTGATATGATTTCAGTATTGCATCAGAGTGTTTCCATCAATGCCAAAGGGGGAGATTGTTGATTAAGGTTGGTTGTCATTGATGTCAACCCTTGAAGAAAGTCCCGTAGCACAAAGGTTTAGGTAATGGACCCAATATTGTTTCATGTAAATATGACTCATTAATGTTTTGTCATGGTTTATAAGAAGTAAATATGGATGAACTCCAAAGTGGTCCCCTTATGGTGAAAGCCCTCATGGGAAGACACTTTGTGGAGTAAGAGAACCCATGCTTAATTATGGAATAATGAGATGAAGGAAAGTAAATTTCTCAGAGAAAATATCCTAGATGGATAGTGTTTGTCATGTCATTTCCGGTGGTATGTGGAATGCCACATAATTCTTCATGATTAGAGAGTTATGGCCATGAGAAGTTGGAGACCCCAGGTTTGGGTAAAGAACCTAAGTTTGTTTGATGGGTAACGGTATGAGTTATGATATATTTTTAGATAATACTATTCTATATGAATAGTACATGTCATGTCATTTCTAGTGGTATGTATAACATCACATAACTCCTCATGGTTTGAGAGTTATGGCCTTACGAAGTTGGAGGACCCTCACATGTCATCTAGAAGCCCCAAAAGGTCAAAGTAATCAAAGTGGTTTAAGAGATTTTAAAAGGTAAATAATAAAGTGAAGTGATGAGTGTATTATAATTCAAAATGAATATAAAACAAATTATTTCAATAATAAATTTAATGGAGAAATTAGAAGTGGACCCAACCCTAAAATAAGGAAAGTGGGCCAAGTGACCTAGAAGATGTTTTTAAGAAAGCTACTTGGAGAGTATAAATAAGAGGCTAGGCTCTCTCATTTGATTCAAACTTGAGMATATTGAATATATATAGGTGTTTGAGGTAACCAAATTATATCTAAGCTGAAATTCTGAGGAAAGTAAAGAAAAGAAGGCCGGAATGCAAGGAAGGATAAATTCTTTTGATTGTTCTTTTTAAGGTATGTTATTTATAGGTCATCTCACCATTTTCCCTATAATTTTTTTTATATAATGATTTAGATCTTGAAATTGCTATGAAAGTGAGAAAACATATCCAAGTATCTGTGGTTAAAAATTAAGCTTGTGGTTCGTTGTATTTTGGTAGTTACACTCTGTGGAAAATAGGGTTTGTGGACAGTCCTGAAACTAGTCAAAATCAGGTGTTTCGGGTAAAAACGTCATAACTTCTTCATAACATATCAAAATTCAGTGAGACCAAATGTTTTTCTTATGGTATATTCTATAGTATTCAGTGTAATAGTTTCATAATTCATCAAGTATTTTGTGTGGGGCACGCTCTTCAAGCTCACTCTCTAGAATAAGCTAGAATTTAGCAAGGTATGCCATTTTTACGATAACTTCTTTTCTAAGAGGTTCCAAGTAGTGAAACTTGGAGGAATTGCATTAAACACACAGAAGAACATTTTTTCTCAGTTTCAGATCTTTATACATTACAGTTTCAAAGTTATGATTACTTCAAGTTAGAGTTGTTGACTAATCCAAAACTAGGCATGTGAGACTAAAGAAAAGTTTGATGAAAATGCTAGTCTCTTGTTTTTAAATTTAATGAATGTTTGAAGGAATGTTATCATATAAAATAGGTATATTACATAGCTACAAATAATATTTGGATGATGAAATTGATGAGGGCTTTTGGTTGTGGTACATGTTGAGTACATGGTTGAGACAAGTAGTTGATGACGTGGTGCACATACATGAGGTGTATAGTTGATGATGTTGGTACATATTGATGAGTCATAGTTGATGAGTAGTTGACACATGATTGGTACATACTTGGTACATGGTTGGATGCACTTGTTTTTGGTACAAGTTGATTACAGGTTGGTGCAGGGTTGATGCACTTGCTTTTGGTACAGGTTGATTACAGGTTGGTGCATGGTTGATGCACTTGTTTTTGGTATAGGTTGATCATAGGTTGGTGCATGGTTGATGCACTTGTTTTTGGTACGGTTTGATTATAGGTTGGTGCATGGTTGATGCACTTGTTTATGGTACAGGTTGATTACAATTTGGTGCATAGTTGATGCACTTTTTTAAGGTATAGGTTGATTACAATTTGAGGTACAAGTTGATGCATGGTTGATGCACTTGTTTATGTTACAGGTTGATTATATGTTGGTGCATGGTTGATGCATTTTTTTATGGTACAGGTTGATTATAGGTTGAGGTACAGGTTGATGCATGGTTGATGCATGGTTTAGATTTATTGGTACAGTTTTACAATGGTATGTCTTACAGTGATAGTGTGACAATGGTTCCATCATTCTACTTCTACTTCAAGGCGGTAGGATGGGGCAAGGACAAGTGGTTGTAGCCACCTTCCAGTAGTAGACAGAGAACATAGGGGGTTGTAGCCTCCTTCTGGTTGTAGCCAGAGAATTGGGGAGTTGGAGCTTCCCTCGGGTTGTAGCCTAAGAAATTAGGGGGTTGGAGCCTCCTTCTAGTTGCAGCTAGAAAACAAAGGAAGTTGGTGCTTCCAATGAATGTAATTCTTCAAGACATATAAAAAAAGCATTCTATGGTTTTCTCCCGATTTGGGTTTCCATGTAAAACATTGGTGTATTGTGTATGTGTATGATTGTTCATTTGTTCATTGCTTATTTACTCTGCAGTTATTGGATGATAATGCTTCATTGATATAACACTTGGATTATATGGTTAAAAGGGATTAAACTGCTCTATTACTGATTCACCCCCCCTCTCAGTAATCCAACATTAACAAATATCAAGACTCGGATTGAGGAAATGTTGACTCTAATGGATTCCTAGGATAAGATTTCATCTAAAGAACTCCTCACTAATGGGTGCCATGCCTCAGAAGTTGCTTTAATCATTGATTTGGAGAAATAGTGTTTTTCTCGGTTTGAAGCAATGCATCATTTGGATTAAGAGGCCAATTTACGAAACCATGCCTTAGGAGTGGATGGATAATTTGGTCACCTATTCCATGCCTAAACAATCTTGTATCATCTCACGAAACTCAAAAATGTTTCTCCGTTAATATTTTATGCCCTGAGTGGGAATTGGACAAGAATCCCCGAAATAGTTTGGGATGTGACTTGCAACTTTGAATAAAATGAAAACCATGACTTGGATTAAGAAACCTTCTTCTCTGTTGGATTCCTAGCATATAATTTTAGCTAGATCACCCCTCACTCCCGGTTCCAACCCCTTGGAAGTTGTTTTTTTTATCGATATCGATAACTAGTGCTTTGCTCAATAAGAAACAACGCAACATTTGGATTTAGGGGTCCAATTTATGAAACCATTCCTCGGGAGTGGATGGACAATGTGGTAACCTATTCCATGCCTAAAAAATCATGAAAAATCTCTTGGAGCTAAAAAATGTTGCTCCATTAGGATTTTATGCCCCGAGGATGAATCACCAAGAGTCCCCGAAATGGTTTGCGATGCGACTTGCAACTGGGCATAAAATGAAAAAAGAGACTCGGATTGAGGAACCGTCGACTCCTATGGATTCCTGGGATAATATTTCACCTAGATCACTCCTCACTCCGAGTTTCCATGCCTCGGAACTTGCTTTACTCATTGATTTTGAGAACTAGTGTTTTGCTCAGTTTGAAGCAAACCAACATTTCGATTAAGGGGTCCAATTTATGAAACCGTGCATTGGGAGAAGATGGAAAATATAGTCACCTATTCCACTCCTAAAAATTCTTGCATCATCTCACGGAACTCAAAAATGTTGCTCTGTTAGGTTTTTATGCCCTCGGGAGCAATTGGCCAAGAGTCCCCGAAATGGTTTGGGATGCGACTTGCAACTGGGCATATAATGAATATTGAGACTCATATTGAGGAACCGTCAAACCTGATGGATTACTAGGATATGATTTCATCTAGAGAACCCCTCACTCATGGGTACCATGCCTCAGAAGTTTCTTTAATTATTTATTTCGAGAACTAGTGTTTTTCTCAGTTTGAAGCAATGCTCCATTTGGATTAAGGGGCCAATTTACAAAACCGTGCCTCATAATCGAATGGATAATTTGGTCACCTAGTTCATACCTAAACAAGATTGAATCATCTCAAGCTACTCAAAAATGTTGCTCCGTTAATCTTTTATGCCCTGACTGGGAATTGGCCAAGAGTCCCCAAAATGGTTTGAGATGTGACTTGCAACTAGGAATAAAATGAAAATTGAGACTCAGATTGAGGAACCGTCATCTCTGTTGGACTCCTGGCATATTATTTTAGCTAGAGAACCCCTCACTCTTGGTTAGAAACACTCAGAAGTTGTTATTTTCATCGATTTCGATAACTAGTGCTTTTCTCAGTAAGAAGCAATACAACATTTGGATTTAGGGGTCCAATTTACGAAACCATACCTCAGGAGCAGATGAACAATGTGGTCACTTGGTCCATGCATAAACAAGCATGCATAATGTCATGGAGCTAAAAAATGATGCTACGTTAGGATTTTATGCCCCGAGGATGAATTGCCAAGAGTCCCCGAATGGTTTGGGATGCGACATGCAACTGGGCATAAAACAAAAATCATGACTCATATTGAGGAACAGTCAACTCTGATGGATTGTTGGGATAGCATTTCACCTAGAGCACCCCTCACTCCCAGGTGCCATGCCTCAGAAGTTGCTTTACTCATTGATTTTGAGAACTAGTGTTTTTCTCAGTTTGAAGCAAACAAACATTTGGATTAAGGGGTCCAATGTATGAAACCGTGCATCGGGAGTGGATGGAAAATATAGTCACCTAGTCCATGCTTAAAAAATCTTGCAGCATCTCACGTATCTCAAAAATGTTTCTCTGTTAGGTTTTTATGCCCTCAGGAGCAATTGGCCAAGAGTCCTTGAAATGGTTTGGGATGCGAATTGCAACTAGGAATATAATGAAGATCGAGACTCAGATTAAGGAACCATATAATACGATGGATTATTGGGATAAGATTTCATCTAGAGAACCCCTCATTCATGGGTTCCATGCCTCCGAAGTTTCTTTAATCATTGATTCTGAGATCTAGTGTTTTTCTCAGTTTGAAGCAATGCAACATTTGAATTAAGGGGCCAATTTATGAAACCATGAATCAGGAGAGGATGGATAATATGGTCACCTATTCCATGCCTAAAAAATCTTGCAACATCTCACGAAACTCAAAAATATTGCTCCGTTAGTCTTTTATGCCCTGAGCGGGAATTGTCCAACAGTCCTCGAAATGGTTTGGGATACGAATTGAAACTGGGAATTAAACAAAAAACAAGACTTAGATTGCAGAACTGTCATCTCTGTTGGATTCTTGGCATAGGATTTTATCTAGAGCACCCCTCACTCCCAGTTTCAACCCCTCAGAAGTTGTTTTTTTCTTCGATTTCGATAACTAGTGCTTTTCTTAGTAAGAAGTAATGCAACATTTGAATTTAGGGGTCCAATTTACAAAACCATGCCTTAGGAGAGGATGGACAATGTGGTCACCTATTCCATTCCTAAACAAGCATGCAAAATCTCATGGAGCTCAAAAATGCTTCTCTGTTAGGCTTTTATGCCCGAAGGAGGAATTGTCAAGAGTCCCCGAAATGGTTTGGGATGCGACTTGCAACTAGGCATAAAATGGAAATTGAGACTTGGATTTAGGAATTTTCAACTCTGATGGATTCATGGGATAGGATTTCAGCTAGAGCACCCCTCACTCCCGGGTGCCATGCCTCGAAAGTTGCTTTACTCATTGATGTTAAGAACTAGTGTTTTTCTCAATTTGAAGAGAACCAACATTTTGATTAAGGGGTTCCATTTATAAAACCGTGCCTCAGGAGCAGATGGAAAATATAGTCACCTAGTTCATGGCTAAACAATCTTGCAACATCTTAAGGAACTCAAAAATGTTTCTCCATTAGGTTTTTATGGCCTCGGGATAAATTGGCCAAGAGTCCAGGAAATGGTTTGGGATGTGACTTGCAGCTGGGCATATAATGAATATCGAGACTCAGATTGAGGAACCATCGAATCTAATGGATTCCTGGGATAGGATTTCATCTAGATAACCTCTCACTCATGGGTTGCCATGCCTAGTTGGTGATGAAATCCAACATCGCAGAATCGATGCATGAAGGGGTTGAGTTTTGGCGGGTGGGAAAGTTATGTTGACAACCTGCTTAACGAACTAACTCCCTGGTGCAAGTTGCCTCACTAAGCAATGGGAAACCCTCCAAGGAGTCCGAGTGGGTCTAGCCAATGCTGATCCTAGGTACAACACTACCTTCCTTGTGTTGTCACCTTGTGTAGGAAGTCTAAAATATTATTGCCTGTATGGGACCACCTACTATACCAAAGCAGAGGGGGGATAGTCGACATTCGACACCAAGACCAACAAAGAAGGGTTCATTACTCTAAGGGCCCCAATGCGACCTCGTGATTGACCCTTGTGTTAGAAGGGCTTCCTAAAGTCAGTGATATAGAAACTGGATTTCACTCCCTAACTCAAGCCTTTATGTTTGTTCAGCAGCTTTGGAAATTTATTCTCACAATCCTATTCCAAATCTCTACACCTAAGCTAATATGGGTTTGAAGATCCCTATAAACGTTGCTAGATAAATTTTAATTATCTCTTGATTTTAGGTTGTTGTTACTCAAAGGAGTGTTCGTGAAACTGATGGTGTTTTGACTCGGCCCATTAAACCATGCAATAGGAAAATTAAATGCAAGAAATTCAACTTCGATGAAAACTAGATATGGGAAGGAGCAAGAGGTTTTAAGAAAATAAATAATTTCTTGATAGATTACTATGTGTGCAGTACTGCAAAATGACAAAAATTTTAAAAATACCATGCAAATGTCATAGTTCACTTAGTACACCTATACAACATTGAATGAAATGTCATCATTTATAACATAGTAAACTTTTATGATTATAGAGACCACCATACACATCTTGAATACTCATAAGCATCACAGGGGATTCACCTTGTTGACCAAGAACTTATCAAGTAATTCATTCATAAAGGGGGGTTTTTAATTATGAACCCACATGTTGTGAATATATGTTATGCGTAAAACAATGAAAATAAAAATGTAATAAAGAAAAATGGATACAAATACTTGTTTCATAAGAGGAATGTCACATAAGGATTTCAAAGTAAGATACAACATTCATTTACATGATATAGGTGCCTATTCATGGCCCCCTTCATTGGACCAAAAGAAAACACGATTCAAAAATCCATCCTCTCCTCCATTTAAGAAAACATGATTCAAATACATCCTCTCCTCTTTTTAGTCCTTGCAAAGCAAGGACTATAATAATCACCTCATGCGAATAATTCATATGTATAGAACATGTAACAAAAAAATATTTAAGTTATGGTAAAGTCATAGAATATTGTATTTTCCGCCATATTAATTTTTTCTTGAGTTGTACAAATTGTGTAATTTTTAGTGTTCTCTAAATAAGATGGTCTCTATCCCTATGGCCATTGATGGTCTCCCTTCAGATGGTCCCCACAATCTAAGGAATACCAACAAAACAATGTGTTGCATTTGTCAAGATAATACCCAAAATACATTTTATTGTTAGGACAATGAAAGAAGCAAGCCAAAATATTAGACAATATATCACATACGAACAATAGAAAAGGATTAGGTTGAATAGGGTTAAGAGGGGTTGCTGACTATATAAGAAGAGGTGGCTATGGTGAAAGAAGAAGAGGTCGAGGTGGTCGACATGGAGAATAAGGCAGATATTAAGAAGGTTTTGTTTTACCTATATTGGGAGCAAGATATATTGGGAACAATGTATACAGATACATTGTATATACATTAATGTAGAAACTGAAAGAAAAACAAAGAAAGAATGAAGAAAACTTAAAACTTGCATCAACCAAATTGTGTACTTTGAAAGAACATTAGGGTTTATTGTTTACATGATGAATTGATGATGGAAGAAAGTGGTTGTGTGAGTGAAATTTAAGTCCATAAATCCTCCCATATATTTAA
Source organism: Picea mariana (assembly GCA_032191745.1). NCBI lineage: Eukaryota > Viridiplantae > Streptophyta > Pinopsida > Pinales > Pinaceae > Picea > Picea mariana. Next base: position 131,175 of record JASDQU010790133.1, on the reverse strand, counting down.
GGCATGTGAATAGTCTATCCATGAAAAATTTCAGTGCATACAGAAATTGTTTAAAAAAATTTCAACGTTGGCCCCATTCATAGGTCATTGTTGCCAGTGTCTAGTCCTCACACAATTTTTCTTCCTTGTTCCTTGTAAAATTTGTTTGACATTACACATGTCCCCGCATCTAGTACTGTAAGGGAGTATTTTTATGGTGTTGTTTAAGAAATCAACAAAAAAGAGGTATTTTTCATCAATACAACTATGACACAAATGCATTGAATATACATTAATGTAGAACATGAAAGAAAAATGAAGAAATACTGATGCAAACTTAAAACTTGCGTCAACCAAATTGTGTACTTTGAAATAAAATTAGTATTTATGGTTTACATGATGAATTGATGATAGAATAAATTGGATGTGTGAATCAAATTTGAGCCTAGAAACCCTCCCATATCGTTAAGGCATGTGAATACTCTATCCATGAAAAATTTTAGTGGATACATAAACAGTTTGAAAAAATTTCAATGTTGGTCCCATTCACAGGTCACTGTTGCTCATGTCTAGTCCTAGTGCAATTTTTGTTCCTTGTTCCTTGTTCCGTGTTCCTCATTCCTTGTTCCTTATCTTGTTCCTTTTTCCTTGTTCCTTGATCCTTGTTCCTTTAACATAATGTAGTCCCCAAGATCCATTATTTTTGTACAAAACATACTAATGGCGTAAAATGTCCCACACAAAGACCAACTATCTGCTACATAAGTCTTTTGTCTTTTTTCAAGGACTATGTAACGAATCTCAATTATAAGAAGATTCAAATAGGACCTAAGAACCTTATTTTATTTCCTTAACTATGGGTGACAGAACACTATCATTCAATAGTCAAATTGTTACATTTCATTGTCATGCATCATGTGTACTGAGGTCTTGAGCCACCACTCTTAAGAACAAGATATGGTACTATCCATTTTGAGGTTTGGCATAGCAATTGTTCTTACAGAATACACTACATTGCACCATATAATCCCTACACTCCTTGCAAACCATGTAACATCATTCAAATTAGACTCATTCTTGTGATGAATTAGCTATATTATCGACGAACGTTTTTCATCGATAATATAGCTAATTCATCACAAGATTATTTACATTCGTCTCTCTTGCGATGATATCAAATTATGCTTGGATTCATTTCATACTTGGTTTATCAAGTTGAGATTAAAATTTGATACTTTACAAGCTAGTTGGACCCTGAGTCAAATACAAATATGAAATTTGGGATCCGTAACATATCTACTAGAACATATGAAAAATTGGGTTTATGGTTCACATGATGATATGATGATGGAAGAAAATGGGTGTGTGACTGAAATTTGAGTCCAGAAACCCTCCCATATCGTTAAGGCATGTGAATAGTCTATCCATGTCAAATTTCAATGCATACAAAAACAGTTTGAAAAAATTTCAACATTGGCCCCATTCACATCTCACTGTTGCCCGCTTGTAGTATTTGTATGGTAATGATTAAAAAATCAATGAAAAAAGAAGGATTTTTCATCACAACTATGACACAAATACATTGTATATACATTAATGTAGAACTTGCAAGGAAAAAAAATAAAGATAGATGAAAACTTAAAACTTTCGTCAACCAAATTGTGTACTTTGAAAAAAAATTAGGGTTTATGGTTTACATGATGAATTGATGATGGAAGAAAGTGGGTGTGTGAGTGAAATTTGAGTCCATAAACCCTCCCATATTGTTAAGGCATGCCAATATTCTATCCATGACAAATTTATGTGCTTACAAAAATTGTATGAAAAAATTTCAACGTTGGCCCCATTCATAGGTCATTGTTGCCAGTGTCTAGTCCTTGTACAATTTCTGTTCCTTGTTCCTTATAAAATTCGTTCGACATCACACACGTCCACACATCTAGTACTAATAGGGAGTATTTTTATGGCGTTGATTAAGCAATCAATGAAAAAGAGGGATTTTTCATCGGTACAACTATGACATGGACACATTGAATATACATTAATGTGGAACCTGAAAGAAAAATTAAGAAAGACTGATGCAAACTTAAAACTTGTGTCAACCAAATTGTGTACTTTGAAACAAAATTAGGGTTTATGGTTTACATGATGAATTGATGATGGAATAAAGTGGTTGTGTGAGTCAAATTTGAGCCCAGAAACCCTCCCATGTCGGTAAGGCATGCAAATACTCTATCCATGACAAATTTCAATGCATACATAAACAATTTGAAAAAATTTCAACGTTGGCCCCATTCACAGGTCACTATTGCCCGTGTCTAGTCATAGTGCAATTTTTGTTCCTTGTTCCTTGTTCCTTGTTCTATGTTCCTCATTCCTTGTTCCTTAGCTTGTTCCTTGTTCCTTCTTCCTCATTCCTTGACCATGGTGTAGTCCCCAAAATCCATTATTTTTTTTGCAAAACATACTAATGGTATAAAATGTCCCACACAAAGACCAACTATCCGCTACATAAGTCTTTTGTCTTTTTTCAAGGAATATGTAACAAATATCAATTCTAAGAAGATTCAAATAGGACCTAAGAAACTTATGTTCTTTTCTTAACCATGGGTGACATAACACTATCATTCAATAGTCAAATTGTCACATTTCATTGTCATGCATCATGTGTACTGAGGGCTTGAGCCACCACAAAGGAAACATTCAAAGAATATTTGTCTTAAGAACAAGATATGGTACTATCCATTTTAAGGTTTGGCATAGAGATTTCTCTTGTAGACTACACTACATTGCACCATATGATCCCTACACTCCTTGAAAACCATGCAACACCATTCAAATTAGACACATTCTTGGGACAAATTAGCTATACTATCGACAAACGTTTTTCATCGATAATATAACTAATTTGTCACAAGATTATTTACATTCGTCTCTCTTGAGACGATATCAAATGATGCTTGGATTCATTTCATATTTGGTTCATCAACTTGAAATTAAAATTTGATACTTTCAAAGTGAGCTCGACCTTGAGTCAAATACAAATATAAAGTTTGGAATCATTAACATATCTACTAGAACATATGAAAAATAGGTTTTATGGTTTACATGATGATATGATGATGCAAGAAAGTGGGTATTTGAGTGAAATTTGAGTCCAGAAACCCTCCTATATCATTAAGGAATGTGAATAGTCTATCGATGTAAAATTTCAATATATACAGAAACATTTTGAAAAAATTTCAACGTTGCACTCACATGTCACTATTGCCCGCCTCTAGTATTTTTATGTTGTTGATTAAACAATCAACAAAAAAGAGGGATTTTTCATCACAACTACAAAAATGATACATTGTATATACATTAATGTAGAACCTGAAAGGAAAAAAAAGAAACACTGACGAAAACTTAAAACCTGTGTCAACCAAATTGTGTATTTTGAAAGAAAATTAGGGTTTATGGTTTACATGATGATTTGATGATGGAATAAAGTGGGTGTGTGAGTGAAATTGGAGTTCAGAGACCCTCCCATATCATTAAGCCATGCGAATAGTCTATCCATGAAAAATTTCAGTGCATGCAAAAATTGTTTGAAAAAATTTCAACGTTGGCCCCATTCATAGGTCACTGTTGTTGGTATCTATTCCTTGTAGAATTTTTGTTCCTTGTTCCTTGTAAAATTCATTCGACATTACACAGGTCCCCGCATCTAGTACTACAAGGGAGTATTTGTATGGCGTTGATTAAGAAATCAATGAAAAATAAGGATTTTTCATCAGCACATCTATGAAACAAATACATTGAATAAACATTAATGTAGAACCTGAAATAAAAATGAAGAAAGACTGATTCAAACTTAAAACTTGCATCAAACAAATTGTGTACTTTGAAACAAAATTAGGGTTTATGGTTTACATGATGAATTGATGATGGAAGAAAGTGGATGTGTGAGTCAAATTTGATCCCAGAAACCCTCCCATATTGTTAAGGCATGTGAATACTCCATTCATGACAAATTTTAGTGCATACACAAACAGTTTGAAAAAATTTCAACATTGGCCCCATTCACAGGTCACTATTGCCCATGCCTAGTCATAGTGAAATTTTTGTTCCTTGTTCCTTGTTCCTTGTTCCTTAGCTTGTTCCTTGTTCCTTTTTCCTTGTTCCTTGACCATGATGTAGTCCGCAAGATCCATTATTTTTGTACAAATCATACTAATGGCATAAAATGTCCCACACAAAGACCAACTATCTACTACATTAGTCTTTTGTCTTTTTTCAAGGACTATGTAACAAATCTCAATTCTAGGAAGATTCAAATAGGACCTAATAACCTTATGTTATTTCCTTAAACATGAGTGACATAACACTATCATTCAATAGTCAAATTGTTACATTTCATTGTCATGCATCATGTGTACTGAGGGCTTGTGCCACCACAAAGGAAACATACAAAGAATATTTGTCGTAGGAACAAGATATGGTATTATACATGTTGAGGTTTGGAATAGAGATTGTTCTTATAGAATACACTAAATTGCACCATATAATTCCTACACTCCTTGCCAACCATGTAACACCATTCAAATTAGACACATTATTGCGACGAATTAGCTATACTATCGACATACGTTTTTTGTCAATAGTATAGCTAATTCATCGCAAGATTATTTACATTCATCTCTCTTGTGACGATATCAAATGATGCTTGGATTCATTTCATATTTGGTTTATCAACTTGAAATTAAAATTTGATGCTTTGCAAGCTAGTTGGACCTTGATTCAAATAAAAATATGAAATTTGGAATCATTAACATATCTACTAGAACATATCAAAAATAGGGTTTATGGTTTAAATGATGATATCATGATTGAAGAAAGTCGGTCTATGAGTGAAATTAGAGTTCATAAACCCTCCCATATCATTAAGTCATGCAAATAGTCTATCCATGTCAACTTTCAATGCATACAGAAACAGTTTGAAAAAATTTCAACATTGGCCCCATTCACATGTCACTGTTGCTTGCCTCTAGTATTTTTATGGTGTTGATTAAGAAATCAACGAAAAAGAGGGATTTTTCATCAAAAATATGAAACAGATACATTGTATACACATTAATGTAGAATCTAAAAAAAAACAAAGAAAGATTGACGAAAACTTAAAACTTGGGTCAACCAAATTGTGTACTTTAAAAGAAAATTAGGCTTTATGGTTTACATGATGAATTGATGATGGAAGAAAGTGGGTGTGTGAGTGAAATTTGAGTCCAGAAAACCTCTTATATATTTAAGGCATGCGAATAGTCTATCCATGACAAATTTCAGTGCATACAAAAATTGTTTCAAAAAATTTCAATGTTGGCCCCATTCATAGGTCACTGTAGTCGTTGTCTAGTCCTCGTAGAATTTACGTTCCCTGTTCCTTGTAAAATTCATTCGACATTACACATGTCCCAACATCTAGTACTGCAAGGGGGTATTTTTATGACATTGATTAAGCAATCAACGAAAAAGAGGGATTTTTCATCAATACAACTATGAGACAGATACATTGAATATACATTAATGTAGAACCGAAAAGAAAAAATGAATAAAGACTGATGCAAAATTAAAAATTTCGTCAACCAAATTGTATAGTTTGAAATAAAATTAGGGTTTAAAAAAAAATCTATAGAAATGAAAAACACGTTCAAAGAAACTTCGCTGATGCAATACCGTGACAACAATATTGATGAAATCTTATACGAGCATGTTGAGATAAAAATGAAAGAGCTTCTCTTGGTTTCAGGAATAATTTATCCTCTATTGAACATGACCAACCACGTGAAGGTCAAAGCCCATATGGACCCTAACCTCCCCCTAACATCACACTCAATTGATCCCCAAAACCCAATATATAAAATAGAAAAAAATCGAAAGCAAGGTGCTATTAAGATTCATGCATAGAAACTACAAAAACAAAAATTAATGAAGGTACATGAAATTATGTGTTTCTAAATGATATTTTTAGTCTACCACGTACTTTAGGATATTGGCAACTATTTTCAGGTTTCACATAATAATTAAACAACATGTAACATAGGATATAAAAATGTTACATAAAACTTAAAAACATGTAATTAACCCATGACATTGTAAGTGCATTATTTTAAGAGAATAATTTGACAAAATTAAAATATTATATAGTCACATACCTAATCCGACCTCAACATTTGTGTAATCATCCTTATTTTGTATCTTTATCTTCTTCATCAAACTCGATATCTGTATCATCATCGGATTCATAAACGATGTTGAAAGGATTGATGATATCATCATCATCATCAATTTCATTTTCGAGCATATTTTCATCGACAACGTCATCAAGAATTGCAATATTGTCTCCTACGCCTGGATCATGATATTCTTCATATTCTTCATCTGTCGACCCTCCAAGATCTTTCAACTTTGTCTGATCTGTCAAATCATCTTCTTGATCTTCAATATCATATTCTTCCTGTAAATGAGTATACTTAACTGGTCTTCCTCTTGGATCATATCTAACAACAAATGACCAATCCCTTTCACCTGGAACATTTCAGTAAAAGGCCCTTTAACATTGGCTTGGAAAAACATAGCGATCATAAAAATTCTTGTTTTAATCATTGGAAATCCATTGGCATGTTGAATAACAGTTCCTTCCTCATCGCATTCATGCATTCATAATCTATACCATTTCACATTGAACATAACTAATTTTAAGGAATTAAAGTCACACTCAAGTATATCTTTTAAATACCCATAGTATCTATTTTCAGATTCTAGAGGATGTTTGTCACTCCTAGAGGAAACATTAGTGACCTGGAATACTGCAATTATCCCACTATTAGAAGTTTTTCTGGTTTCATCCAATTGTTTGATGCGAAATTTGCAACCATTGCACCACATAGCCTTGTGGTGTTTCAACTACAATATGCGATGTAAAATATTCTTGTCAATTAATAAATTAACATATATTTATATAACTTTGAAAGTATCTAAAAAATACAGTACACATGTAGTCACATTAATATAATATAATATAATTGAATAAAATGGGTGAATTTTCTTACCTATCCATATTACAAACCATATGCTAAATCAATTACCCTCTGCATAACATTGGCATCTCCATTACAACGAGATTCTCTAACCAATTCAGGCAGTCATTGCCATGACAACCTACCTCCATTATGTTGTTTATATCTTTCAATCCATACATTCATCGAGTCAAGATTATTGCAATGTATAAATGCAATGCATCCCACTCTTGAGCAACTGAATCAAAAAATCATAATTCACCAATATTAAATATTAGTTATAACATCTAATATGCAGGTAATTATTAATATTAATAATTTATGAAATAAACTATATTACTATATTAATGAGTATGATCATATACACAAAAAACAAAACTTAATTTGTATTATTAATATAAATTTTCACAATTATTAATATATAGCCTCTCTTTTTTATTCTACCTTGCCCCAACAGATGCTCCTTATCTTCAATATTTTTGATGGAGTTCACATCCCAAATGCGATCTAGTGCATGCATAGCTGGCACTACTAATTTAGGAAGGTACTGACTAATATACACCAGGGATTGATATATGTTGGCAAATTCAGTTAACAGAAAGCAATTGGAAAATTCAGTTAACAAACAACGATTGGAAAATTCAGTTAACAGACAGCGAATGCTTGTCATTGATGGCGACAGTGAAGATGACAGGAAAACAAAGACAAGTTCAGAGAGGTGAATGATCGAATGCAGGAAATTATCGAAGGCAGCGAATGATCGAAGGTAGCGAATGAGCGAAAGTTTGAGAAGAATCTCTTGAGAAGAAGAATCTCTCATCATTGAAGAGGGAGACAGATCTCAGTCGTCAGATCCGAGCGTAGGGTCCGACCACCGTTGGATTGAGGAGAATCTGCACGGTCTTTAAAGTGCAAGGAGAAGTGGGCGCAATCACAATATGCAAAATCGCGATGAAATCTGAGCCGTCAGATCAAGATTTGATCTAGACCGTTAGTTCCAGTCAGTATCAGGGATCGGGACTTTGAAGTAACAAGAACACTTGACATCAAGAACCCCGATTTCGCGATATGCGATATCGCGATTCAATCTCAGCCATTGAATCGAGAATGAGATCTAGACCATTGATCCTCTGCATGGAGTATCGGGGATCAGGACTTTGAAATGACAAAATAACTTGACCTCAAGAACCTCGATTTCGCGATATGCGATATCGCGATGCAATCGTAACCATTGAATCAAGAATGAATCTAGACCGTTGATCACAGCCCGTATCGGAGTTTCGTGAATCGCGATTTGAAACAAATGCAACAAGAACCTCGAAATCGTGATATGCGATATCACGATTCAATCACAGCCATTGAACCAAGAAGTGATCTGGACCGTTGATTTAACTCCTTATCGGAGTTTCGCGAATCGGGAATTTGAAAGGCAAAGAACATAATGTCAATTTCGCGATATGCGAAATAGCGATTGAATCTGAACTGTCAGATCAAGAAATGATCTGGACCATTGATTTAACTCCTTATCGGAGTTTCACGAATCGGGAATTTGAAAAGAAAAGAACATAATGCCGATATCGCGATATGTGAAATCACGATGTAACTGAGACCGTCAGATCAAGATCAAATTTGGACCGTTGATGTAACTCTTTATCGGAGTTTCATGAATCGCGACATGGAGTGATGAGACCCTTCATCACAGGAACTGCGAGATGTGAATTTACGAAGAGATCTAGACCGTCAATACATCAAGCTTCTGGACCATTGATCCAGCTCCATCTCGGAGCTTCGCCTATCGTGACTTGGAGTGACGAGAACCTCCAAATAAGGAACAGAGATATGCGAGATCTAAAAAATATCTGGACCGTTGATTCATCGAGATCATGCACCATCGATCAGATTCAATGAAGATCATAGAAAAACAGACTCATGATTGCAAGTCAATTAGCATTTCAGTTGGCGTTTCAGTTGCTTAGACAATTGTTGACATTTTGCCTAAGGAGTTGGGAAGTTGAACTGTCATGTTTGTGTGTATAAAAGAAGATGAAATAGACTGTGTCGGGTTGGTTGTTCAGTAAGTGAAAAAGAATGAAACTGTAAGAACAGAGATGAGGAGAGTATGCGCAGAAGGAGATTGAGTATAAGAGAAGAATGACAGAAAGAGAAGAAGAATAGCAGAATGACAGAAAGAGCAAATGCAGAGAAGAATAACAGAATGAAATGAGAGCAAGAGTTGATGCAGAGCATACCTGCTGAACAGACAGAGGAAGAGAAGAGCAGTAGAACAGTGTATAGAAGACCAGATTTACAGAACAAAGAAAGACTAGTAAAAACTGATTTATCCATAAAGTTGAATGCTTATTTAGCCATTGATATTCTAGGGTGGAAGGGAGGTGCTCAAGAGGACTATTGTCCTCAAAGGTTCAAGTGGGAGCTTGAACACATGATGTTGTAGCTTCCATCTGGTTGCAGCCAGAGAAACCAGGGTGGCAGGGAGGTGCAAGGGAGAACTAGTGTTCTCTGTTATGCAGGTT
>JASDQU010790133.1:110664-121504 GCA_032191745.1 Picea mariana | reverse complement strand
GGAGGGGGATTAACACCAGCCATAGGGATATTGAACAGAGGAGAACTTGGAGGAGAAGGAGTACCAGCAGGTGGGGAGGAAAAAGAGGTCCCTACGGGAGAGGACAGGGGAAACAGAGAGAAGTCTAAGGGACCTGGGTATGCACGTGGTTCTCTCTGTGGAGCACTAGTAGTCAAAGGAGGAGTAGTGAAACCTCCTGAGAGGGGAGTGACAAGGATCTCTCCCTCTGATACTAGAACAGGAGGGAAGAACTCAACAGGAACACTCCCAAAGTTCAAGGAATGGGGAACTTCAGAGGAAGGGCGACTAGGAAACTGAGAATCTGAAAATGGAGTTCTTACAAAAGGGGAGGGCATATTACCTTTTTCATCGACAGCAACTTCTTTTGCTGCTCTCTTTCCCTTTCTGCGCACAGCTTCGAAGTCTGCTTCCGGAGTGGCCAAAAGCAAATGTGGATTTGACCTCGTATGTCTGCCTCTCGAAGCCACGGATGATAGAACAGGTTCTCCCCAGTGGAGTCGTTACAGTGGAGTCGCCAGGTGCACAGTAGCAATCTTCAAGTTCTGAAATCTGATGCACCTTCAGAAATCAGTTAGTCGTTGTCGTTCTGCCCAAGGAAAATCTTCAACTTCGTCCCCGGCAACGGCGCCAGAAATGTTGGCATTCGGAAGTCACTCCTGGATTGCTAGCAGGAGTAGAGCTCGAAGCCCATCATATTTAATGTCACGGTTTGTTTTTTAAAGGTGATCAAATGGAGGGAAGCTCAAAACAACGTCGTATCAACTCGAAAACCAGACCGGGCATGCATGAAAGAGTGAGGTCCTAATAAACTCCAAACAGTGAGTCGTAGTAAAGGTGAGTAGGTGGAAGACTTATGCAAGAAGAGCGTAGTGATCTATTACAGACATTAGGTATGCAACAGATTAAGGGAGAAATGCATCTGAACGCAAAATCCTTTTACATTCAAATACAGAAAACCAGAGGGCATGACAACCCCACAACAAATCCTTTATTGTAACAAGCTGCACTACTGTGAATCCTCCAGCAAAAGATGAAACAAAGACGGAAAAGAAAGAGAACTGTTTGTTATAAACCAAGAAATCTCAAACACAGTGGCATAACCAGGAAACTAGAGTATTTGCTGAAACTTTACAGTCGGGAGCTTAGCTCTACCATCGATGTATACAAAAATGGTGAAAATGCCTACATATACTCAAAATAACACAGCGGAAGAACCAAGAAACTGCAATAAAGGATTTGCGTCTGCATGGATTCTGACAACACGGAGATGCGATCTTTGAATGGTCGTGCAAGTTATGCCAGACGCAATCAGCCTTCTGACAATTCATTCGGCGAATCGACGTGCTTTCAATTCATTACAGGACGTCCCCATTATGGCTGAGACGATGTCTAACCACTGCCAACCGCTTCAATAACTACTTATTGGGATTCGAGCAGGTGAGGCCAACTCAGCATCTCGGGATGGGGAAGACCTCTTATGCTGCCATCTGGAACAACTGACGGACATGAGATATGGTGGGAGTGAAGGCATTGAGGGGACACGTGGAAGAAGTGGACAGGGGCGTGAGCGATGACAGAAAGGGGGCTATGAGGGCCAGAGAGGAGGAGTGGATAAGCGACACATGGTAATAAGGGACAGTGGGTAGAGGGTGAGCGAAGTGACGGGAGGAGGGTTCACCATGGCTAAACACAGGGCAGCTGAGGAGAGCGTGGCTGCACGAGCGCCGTTGATCCGGGCGCGACGATCGTGGCCACTGGGAGCTGCATCAATAATTCCGGACCCCCCCCCTCAGCTTAAAGGGAGAAAGACAGGGGGGATCCGGAATGACCTTTATCGCCGTTGATCCAGGCGTGCTTCTCTGGGCCGTTGGAGAGATGCACCCCTGATTCCGGACCCCCCCCCACTGCTTAAAGTTTGGAAGGCAAGGAGGGTCTGGAATTTGCTGTGCGCCGTTGATCCGGGCGCGCTCATCTTGACCGCCCGATATCGCTTACTGTTTACCACGGGCGTCATGTCGCCCAAAACCTTGGACAAGTGGGTTTTAACCCATTCATTTGATTTCTGACCCCCTTAGCAAGAAATATCGCTAACACCAGCACTTCTGAATTCATTTTTTTCTGAATCTTTCAATTCAGAAATTCCCCTTGGCTGAATTCCATATACTATTTGGAATGGACTCTACCCTGTGCTTCTGTTAAGTGAATCATTATAAGAGAATTCCACTTGTGGAAAAATGTTATCCCACTCACTGTGGTGCTCAGTCACTAAGCTCCTCAACAAATCTCCCAAGCTCCTATTCACAACTTCTGTCTGCCCATCCGTCTGAGGATGATATGATGAGATAAAATACAAACTTGTCCCCAACTTTTTCCACAAAGTCCTCCAGAGATGTCCAATGAACTTGGTACCCCGATCAGAAACGATACTCTTTGGAAAGCTGTGAAGTCTGACGACTTCTTTGAAAAACAAGTTCGCAATATGAGTTGCGTCATTGGTTTTCTGGCATGGTATGAAATGTTCCATCTTGGAAAATCTGTCTACCACCAGAAATATTGAATCGTATCCTCTCTGTGTCCTTGTAAATCCCAATACAAAATCCATGCTCACTATGTCCCATGGCCTTTCTGGTATAGGTAATGGCTAGTATAACCCTGTATTCTACCTTTTCCCTTTTGTGTGATGAAAAATTCTGCATCTGTCCACAAATATTTTTACATCTGTCCTCATCCCTGGCCAAAAATATGAGCCATTCAACTTTGAGAACATCTTATCATGACCAAAGTGTCCGGCCAATCCGCCACTATATTTTTCCTTCAACAGATTCTTCCTCATGGAGCATTTTTGAATACATAGCTGATTGCCCCTGAATAGTAATCCATCTGGGATCATGTATTTGTTCCACTCGCTTCTGTCTCTAAGAACTAGATTCTTAGATGCTTCATACGCTTCCTTAAAATTTGGGTCATCCTTGTACATTTCTTTGAGGTTATCAAAACCTAAAGTCTTGACTCTGAAGTCCTCCATAAGAAAACATTTCCTGCTCAAAGCATCAACAACTTTGTTAGAAGTTCCAGAAATATGCTTAATCACAAAAGTAAAATTTTGCATGAATTCAACCCATTTAGCATGCTTTTGGTTCAGCTTCTCCTTTTCAGTCATGAATTGTAAAGCGTGATTATCATTATACAAAACAAACTCTTTAGGAACCAAATAATGTCTCCATTTCTTCAGTGCTTGTATGACTGTGTAGAATTCTTTGTCATATGTTGAGTACTTGATCTTCGCTTCATTCAGTTTCTCACTGAAATATGTGATCGGCTTGTCATCTTGGCTCAAGACCGCTACAATTGCAAATCCGGAAAAACCAAAATTGGTTGCGTAGTTATCTTCTTCTTCAGCAGATTGAAACTCTTCTTTGCTTCCTCTGTCTAGTGAAAAGATTTATGTCTTTTCTTCACCGTATCCATCATTGGTGCGCTAATTCCACTAAAATTTTGGATGAATTTCCTATAGAAACTAGACAAACCATGGAAGCTTCAAACTTCAAACTCATTTTCGGCGATGGCCAATTCTTAATCGCATTTACCTTTTCCGGATCCATTTTCATCTCATTTGCAGAGATAACAAAACCCAAATAAATGAGTTTTGTCCTCATAAATGATGATTTCTTCACATTGATCAGCAATTCCTCTTGTTGTAATCTCCTTGTTATGGAAACAAAATGCTCTAAGTGCTCTGCTTCTGCCTTGCTGAAAATTAATATATCGTCAAGATATACAATGATGAATTTCCCAATGAAATCCTTCAGGCCTTCATTCATCAATCTCATGAAAGTACTGGGCACATTCGTTAAGCCAAATGGCATGGGTTGGTGTTGATGCATACATCTCCTACACTTTTACGTTGTATGGGGCCAACATATGTGCTTTGATCCAAACAATTCGTCCAATAAAACAGCCAACCATAAATAAAATTAGATTGATGCAGGGGAGTAAATGTAGACGATAAGAAAGATGAAATAAGAAGTATTGTGTTTTGATCATGGTTGTTGAATGATATGATGCAAACAACGAATTTGACCAAACCTTCAGACACTGAGCACCTTGACATTGATATTAGAGTAGTATGGGAGTGATTTTTATTTGAAAGTGATCTGATTGTATAATTAACTATGTATGACCCCATCAGAGTAGTAGATGAGTAATTATAATCAGATTGTATAATTAATTTTGTAATGTATATTTATCTTTTTGGAATGAACTAATTTAAATTTATCATTTATCCAACTCATTGTATTTTAGGAGAGAGATAGTCAAATTTAATCCCCCAAACACACAATTATGTGCTCTATACACAACAACACAAATATGATATACATTGACCAGCATCCTTTAATGTTTTTATACTTAGGATATACATGGAATGATGCTCCTCAACCCCTATTAATTTGGTATTTTTCAATTTCGTAGTCTATATTCATCTTTTTGAAATCCTTTAAAATCTACATTGATACCTAATCCACATAATTAGATAGTCAAGTTCCATTATTCTCAAGTAATTTTATACTTTTATATAATATTTGTTTTGTACTAGATCTCAGAATCATAAAAAAAAATGATATCTTTATTGATAGAAAGCAATGTTTATTTTTCTCTTCAAAAGGAAAATCTTCATCAAAGAAACACTCTGTTACAATAATTCTGAAGGAAAATATTTTTCATTTCTCATAGTCTTATTTATACTAATTCTATCTTCTAAAGAACATTTTAGAAGAAGATCTTTCTAGCAACATAAACTTCTATTAGGTCTTGTTACATTGACTTGTTCACATTTATTAAATAGGCCTTATTAACTAATGTCATCGTTTATTACAGGGAAAATATATTATTCTACATATGGCTAGGTCCGTAACATTCCCTCCCCTTTGAAGAACAAACTTTTCCTCAAGGCTTCAGATGAGGAAATTGTTGCAGAATGGTGGTTGGCTCCAAGGTGAAATATTGTGGAGTTGTGTATTTACATTGAGCTAACACTTCCTTGATGGTGTGATGAAGGAGACGACACTCTCATTGGTCCAAGACTACTTCTGGCTGCAACCAAATGGAACATTCTTCATCCAACTACAGGAGTTTGGTTTGAGTTTGGCCCTTTGTTCCAATTACTTTCTTTAAGAATGAGACACAAAAAATAGTATGGAGCTTAGAATGACTGGGTAGAGATAATTGGTAGTCCACATGCCCCACTCACTTGATAATTGTATAAGAACCATAAAATTTGGGAGCAAGTTTCTAATAGTGTTAAGTTTTGAGTGGAGTCTTCTTGTAAATTTTCATACAAAGATACACCTGGTCCCCTTCAACAAATTGAAATTTGAAATGACCTTGATATTCTACAATGTAAAACTCCTCTCTATTGTGATAGGTCTTGAGACATCGTATACATGTATCCATTTCCATAATTCATTCAATTCATCTACGAATGGTTGTAGGTAGACATCCATATTCTTCACCTGTATTTTACCATGGACTATAAGAGCCAACATAAGATGTTTATTCTTCATGGGAAACCATGGGGGGATATTGTCATTGATCACTACTATAGGCCAAATAGGATAGTTGTTGTTTTGGAGGGAATATGGGTTGATTCCATCCATGGATATGATGAGTCGTAGACTTCGTACTTCATCCTTGAATTTTTTGTGCCATGTATCTTTCATATGCTTCATGGTTATTGAATCTATTGACATTCACATAACTCTTGACTCACTTTTGTGTGAGGCATGACAACCCTACAACATAGATAATTATTTGCAATGAAAGAGCCTTTGAATCCTTGGGATTATTGGAATGTGCCTGAATATCTTATGAGGATAAGCATGTGATTTACTCTTTTTAATTGATTTATGGGACCTGTCATGCCCACATTTTAGACATATCTCTTTGTCTGCATATTCTCCTCTATATAGAATACAATCATTAAGATATACATGATATTATATGTACTCAACACCCAACATTTTCCACATCTTCTTTGCCTCTTCGTAAGTACTGTCCAAGACATTATTCACCTGGAAGGGCCTTACCTTTGAATAACCTATAGCTAGTGGGAAATAGAAATGTATAATGTCATTTAAAGTTCATAATTCATGGTTATTGAATCTATTGACATTCACATAACTCTTGACTCACTTTTGTGTGAGGCATGACAACCCTACAACATAGATAATTATTTGCAATGAAAGAGCCTTTGAATCCTTGGGATTATTGGAATGTGCCTGAATATCTTATGAGGATAAGCATGTGATTTACTCTTTTTAATTGATTTATGGGACCTGTCATGCCCACATTTTAGACATATCTCTTTGTCTGCATATTCTCCTCTATATAGAATACAATCATTAAGATATACATGATATTATATGTACTCAACACCCAACATTTTCCACATCTTCTTTGCCTCTTCGTAAGTACTGTCCAAGACATTATTCACCTGGAAGGGCCTTACCTTTGAATAACCTATAGCTAGTGGGAAATAGAAATGTATAATGTCATTTAAAGTTCATAAAATCAGCCATTTTTAATGTTGATTGTGTGACAAGATTTCTCAAAATATAAGGGACTTGATGGTCAATTACGTCAATATTGTCGAGAAATGTGCATTTGACATGAAAAACTTTGATTTCAAGTTGTATAGTAACATTGTTGTCCCCAACATGGTAGAAGTTTACCAGATAGGTCCAAAGAGAGGAGTGGTGGAAGAAGATTTCATTTGACATGGATAAAATAAATAAATTCAATTAGATAATTGAAATATAAATAAAATATGAACTTACTGGAGATGGAAAGGTAGAACTCCACAATGGACTTTGATCAATATGGACCAGGATAGAATTTGAAGAATTGGTCATTTGATATTATAATCTTTTCTCCCTACATTTGAGCAAAATCAACAATAATGTTTTAAGAATAAGGTCACTTTAAGCAAAAAAATTATTTTATGAAGTATTGTAAGTCATGTGGATGCATCCTAAAAGATATATTAAGATGAATATACTATTTTATGTGAAAATAAAAATCCATATAAATTTTAAATAATAATGGTGTGCTCAATTAAGTAAAATGCATTGGTGTGTCTATAACAATATAAAGCATCGGGGTGTTTAATTAGCAACCGCACCGGTTCTCAGAATTTCAAATAAATAAAACATAATTATATGATATTGGTGTTCCAAAAATATTTAGCGCACCAATTATTTGTATAAATAAACGCAATAGTGCGTTATATCAATAAGCACATAGATGTTTTGAAAAACTTAAAAAAAATGAGACTTTATTGTTTTACAATTGAGAAATGAGCAAGAATTTATTTTTTGAAAATATAATTTCACAAAGTCCTTTAAATAGTAAGAAGCTATTCACTATTTCATTATCTTTCCAAAACTTACAAGGGAGATATTTTCAAGATAGATATATCAGGGAGCCCTATATCTTAGAAGATAAGATATTCAAGGGTATGGTGATTTCCTCAAAACGCTTTTCATAAATTCCTTTAAATAGCATTAATATATTCATTATTTTGTAACATTGCGCTCTTGTGCACACTAAGCAGACTTATTCTTTGAGGAGACTTGTGTGTAAGTGATATGGGTCATTATACTATTGGTTGTTTTGATTATGATTATGACATATTGTGGATTTGATGATATGTTATTTTTTTTGTATTTACATCAACATGTGTTATTGACTGGGTTCCCCAAACTGTGCAGGACTCTAGACATTAGAGGATGTTGAGGCATCGATGAAACTCCTTGGACTTTGGATCGAGTTAGGGAGTGGACTGTTAGGGTTTGAATGATGTTTATGTGAAATATGTACATATGATTACATATTATGACGTTGATTGTTATCACTGACATGTTTCATTGATGGATGCAGGCTGACGATAGCTTGACGATCATGCTCACATTTGGATTAAAGGGGTCACACACAACAACTGGAGACATTGAGGGCGAGGTGTGGAAACATCCCTACCATAGTCTACTAGCACTCACGCCGCCACTCAAACTGTAGGTTAACGATTACCTAGTTTGAGAAGACCCACGATGTCATGAGGGTATGTTGTGATAGTCGCTAACGATGATTCTAAGGGTAGCGCAATAAGATAGCATCCTTATTCCTTAGAGGTCCTTAGTCTCCCACAAGATCACATGACAGAGTATTGACTCCAAGGGTTTGATGTCTACCAAATTCAGTCAAGAGGCAAGTGGCACCCTTGGAGCACGTAGTGGATCCTGAAGGGCACGTCACGAAAATAAAATGGAAAGAGGCAAGTGGCACCCTTGGAGCATGTAGTGCGTCAGGAAGGGCATGTAGGGATTTTAAATATGGTAAGTTAATACACCTAGTTCCTAGAAAACTATGCCTCCTTAGGACCTGGTCAACCTTAAAATGAATGATGTGATGAGTAAAGTTTGAAAACAAATTTTCCCTTAAGAACTGATTCCAATCCTAGTGAAGTTAAGACCTAGGTCTAAATAGAACCTTTGAAAAAAATAAAAAAACAATAAAAATAATTAGACATATAACAAGAAGAGGGTAAAGAAAATTCAATATTTATTAATTAAAGTAAAAAATTTAATCAAGGTTTAATTATTAAAAGGGGGTAAATTGTTTCTTGTCTAAACTTGTTAATTTTGAACTTACTTAAAGAAAAAGGGAAACTTAAAGAAAAGGGGAAACCTAAAGAAAAAGTTGAATGTCTAACTTAGTAGGGAATATAGCCTTTGGAATTTTGTATCTATGAACTCAAATAGGATTTGAGAAAGGCGTAATTCATTTAAGAATTGTAACGGAATAATGGGACATGAAGGAGCATTTTTAGGAATGATTTTAGGTGGGTGAGGGAAATAGGCAAATTTAATTAATTAATAAATTAATTTTCCGGTGCAACTAGGGGATCGAGTGACATGTGTACGGGTGAGGTTTTTCCTAATTAAATAATTGAAAAAGGAATCTAATGAGGGTTTGGGAAACTAATCACTTGAAAACTCTATAAAAAGGACTGCGCAGGAGGAGTATGGATCACATCTGGTTTGCATAAGGTTACGTTGCCAGAATTTATCTTGACATAACATTTCTTGTGGGAGTTGGGGATAAACAACTCGGACAACGAGTGGTAGATAGACCTTGTGAGGTGAGTTGGGAAGCTAGCATTTTCTGGTAATGTGTGTGTGGCCCCTTTGTGGCTCAAGGAGATAGTGGGGAACAAGAGCACCTCTAGCATTGGTTGGGAGGTACTGGTGAGGTCTCAATAGTCGGAAAGCATGAGCAGGATGGAGTGCGAGCACGGGACAACAACAGTGGAACCTACAGCTTTGCTAAAGGTACACACGTCTAAATTTTACAATTTCTATTTAGTTAATTCCGTGCTTATTTACATCTAGATGGTATGAATTTTGGGTTTCTCTCTCTGCATTTGTTGTTAATGTATCCAAATTTATGGTTCACTCAAGAGGGACTACATTCATCTATAGTTTTTTGTCTCTATTGCATAAAGAGAGCCCCTTTTTATTTATTTATCTGTAGGTCTATTCTAGTAGTGCAAACAACATTATCGATTCGAGTTTTGTCTACATGCTCTCTTATTCTTGTAGCGTAGGATGGTTTCACTCGTTAGATTTTTCCTTTTATCTTTGTGTATATTTTTATTTCTGGAGTTACTGTCTAGTTTTTGCATGGACAGGATGAGTTCCAGAATCAAAACCTTGATTGTGATTTTATAAACTTTACCTACACTTTATAAATGAATGAGTTGTGTTTTTATAAACACTGACTACATTTTTTTTTATCCGTCGAATTGCGATTTTTTTTTTACTCGATTATGGCACATCATGTGGAATCTATTCGTAAAGTTTTTATGGAATGCCTTCCACTCCTTTCCTTGTGTTACTGTCTGTTTAGTCCATTTTGATTTCATTAAAAGTTGAATGATGAGATTTTGTTTTAGGGATGAAAAGAGATACAAACTTACTCAACTAGTTGATTGTTAAATATAGTAGAAACTCAGATATTTATCATTAAATTTAACTGTGGTCTATCACCTGATTCGACCCCTAGATCTATTTGCCACACCATGAGTATGTTACTCAATAACCCTAGTTTTCGCGATTACAATTTGGATTCTCATGTTTATCCAGTGGGTAGATGGGTGGACCTGTTACAGTTCATCTCTTGGGAACACGTCGAGATGGGATTTTTATGATGCTGGTCAAGCGTCCTCCTTCAACCTTTTTTGTATATTTAATTTTGGACCAAATCCATGCAAAAGTCAGCTGANTTACAGTCCTGAGTGCGTCTAGAATCAAGAAACATGTTTTTAGTCTGAGCTTTGGCAATGGCAGTTCCCTTGTGAAGTTTCTGCAATTTATGAGTAATCAGTGGCACCCGCCCTTTTATATATCAAAATTTTATTTCTTAAATGATGGAGTGGTTATTATATATGTGATTAACCAACTATCGTACACATTTATCTGGGAATATAATAGTCATACAACAACTCTGTCATTAATAACCCTTATAATCATGTTAATAGTTGCTTCAATTTTCATAGTTCCTTTGATGTTGATTTTAGGAGTTATTTAATCTCTTAGATTACAATAACTTAACCTAGATTTTAATAGTTAATTATGAATACAAAACTATATCAATGAACTTGAAGAAAAATATGTTCAGAATATAGTACACTAGGTTTTCAAGGTAAAATAGGAATCTCCAATTGCAATGCAAAAGTTGACGCAAGAATAGATTTATTCCATGTAAT
>JASDQU010790133.1:67058-89606 GCA_032191745.1 Picea mariana | reverse complement strand
CCATTGGTCGCCACCCTAGTCGGGCTATTGTTCAATCTTGCTACTGTGTTATGCTCCAAAATTTTAGTAGGGAGGAACCGTTTGCCTAGCTCTCATTTTAAGGAATTTGATTAAAAGGTATGTCCTTTTTTTTGGCCATTCGTGACTTCCCTATGGTTATGAAATGATTATTGGATCAGGTGTATGGGTTTGTGTTTTTCCTGAGCATTGCAACTATGTGAAATTTTGGTTCTTGAATGAAGAGTGGATGGTTCTTCCTGTAATATTTTTGAGTTCATAGAGGTTATTGGTCTTCCTGGTGATAGCTCTTTGTTACCACTATTGGTTTAGTTGAAGGGTTTTTGTTTAATTCTTGGGTGGATAGCTATCTTCACGCACTATCACTAAATCTAGTCTCTAGCTTTCTTGGGTTTAATGGTCGAAGGTTTTCTGTGTCACTATGTTGTGTTTCACTTCGGCATTGGTTTTTTAAACCTCTAAGGGTCACAAAGTGAGTGTTCTATTCTTAATTCATCCTTTTATTCACCTCATTACTGTGGTAGTTTGGACGAAGAACACAAGGTTTATACCCTGCGTGCATTAAATAAATTGCCCGGCTGAATGAGACCCTCCCCTTTTCTTTTTTGGGTCCCCTGTCATGGATTTTTACTTGTACACAAATGAATCATGTCTCTCTCTGTGTGAACACCCTTGGCCTCAAAAGTTCCACCATTACGAGGAGTTGTCTCCATTCCCTGGTGTTGGCTACAGAGTAGATCCTTAACCATCCAGTCTTGAATTTTGTAAAGGAGATTGTTGTGCCTGCCAAGTTCCTACAGGTTATCAAGGATTGAATGTATTTTCGATTACATTACTTGATAGGTTGTTTGGTTACATTAAAATCAAAGTAAAAGGATAAAATGTTCACAAAACCACTTTCATTACTAATTGTGATACCATTCCTCACAAATGTCGGCTTTTTAGCTTACTTGATATAGGTACTGCTTTAAAAAAAAATATGCACATGACTCTCGATGAATTGGTCAGCCTCCATCTCTATCTTGATGAGCTAATTGTGTGTGTCAATGAAATGATGATTACGACAGATTTCCACATGATCTTTCCTTTCCAAATTTCTTTTGTCTTGGACACTAATTCTTATATCTCAAAATATTTACAAGAGAAATCGTTTCCCTACAACACTAACATAAATCACTTGAAATATTGCGAGGAACCAACATGAAAAGTTTTAATGTTGTCTCGATTTTGGTGTATACTAGTAGCCTAGCTATGATTTCAATTTTTTTGCTTCTTTTCTTTGCTTTACAATACTTTGATTTCTTCTCTCCAAGTTAAGTTTCGTTTTTTTCCCTGATGAGGGTCATATCCGTCTTTTATTGTTGTTGTTTTAGTTCTACATTTTACTTCTAACATCTTTTGGTTTCTTCTTATCTTTTAATTAATTTGGTCAAATAGGCTGTTGGATCAATTTTTCCACAATGACACTCTTGTAAAGCATTGTTAGTTAATAATAACCAAGCTTACACAGATGTCATGATGCTCCTCTGAAGAACCCTTGAAATTGTTACATGTTTTCGCTTCTATCTTGTAAAGAGTTGGCTATCTCCCACTTATTCTTTCCATTTCTTCACCCATCGAGATTTTAAGAGGAAGTTCAAAAAATTTTCCTCCAAAAGTTAGAGAGAAAAATCCACTCAAATGATTATGCATACAGTGGAAAACCCCTCATACTTAACACTTTTCATGAATTATTCCCAAATTCCTAGTCATATTCCCATTAAATCCACTCACTTCGCCCTATTGCATAATTATCCTAGTTATGTCTTCTTGGCATTTCGTTTTGGTCTACAAAACTATGAGTCTTGAGTTCTAAATATGTTAAAAACAAATTTCCCTGTGGAGTTGCTAGTTTGTTGACGATTGAAAACGTCAACGAAGTTTCACTCGCAAAGTGTTGCTAAAGCCTATTATTATATTAACTAAATAATACTAGTAGGTGGGACCCCCTTGAAATATTGGGTTATCATGGATTGAATGTATGGCCGATTAAATGTTTTTGCAACAGGTTGTAGAGTCACAGTTAAGACCTTTACTTGACAGTTTGTTTGGTTACAATAAAATCAAAGTAAAAGGAGAAAATTTTCAAAAAACCACTTTCATTACTAATTATGATACCATGCCTCACAAATGACGAATTTTTATCTTACTTGATATAGGTACTACTTTAAAAAAAATTATGCACGTGACTCTCGATGAATTGGTCAATCTCCATCTCTATCTTGATGAGCTAAATGTGTGTGTCAAGAAAATGATGATTACGTCAGATTTCCAGGCGATCATTACTTTCCAAATTTCTTTTGTCTCGGACACTAATTATTATATCTCAAAATATTTACAAGAGAAATCGTTTCCCTACAACACTAACATAGATCGCTTGAAATATTGCGAGGAACCAACATGAAAAGTTCTAATGTTGTCTAGATTTTGGTGTATACTAGTAGCCTATCTATGCTTTCAATTTTTGTGTTTCTTTTCTTTTCTTCACAATACTTTGATTTCTTCTTTCCAAGTTAAGTTTTTTTTCCCCTGATGCGGTTCATATCCATCTTTTATTATTGTTGTTTTAGTTTTTCATTTTACTTCTGTCATGTTTTGGTTTCTTCTTATCTTTTAATTAATTTGGTCAAATGGGATGTTGGATCAATTTTTCCACAATGACACTCCTGCAAAGCATTGTTAGTTAATAATAACCAAGATTACATAGATGTTATGATGCTCCTCTGAAGAACCCTTGAAATTGTTACATTTTTTCTCTATTATCTTCTAAAGAGTTGGCTATCACCCACTTATTCTTGCCATTTCTTCACCCATCGATATTTTAGGAGAAAATTTAAAAATCTTTCCTCCAAAAGTTACAGAGCACACCTACTAGTATGATTCATATAATCCACAAATGAATCATGTCTCTCTCTATGTGCACACCCTTGCCTTCGAAAGTTCCACCATTACGAGGAGTTGGATCTTCTCCCTGGTGTTGTCTATAGAGTAGACCCTTAACCCTCCAGTGTCGAATTTTGTAACCGAGATTGTCGTGCCTTCCAAGTTGCTACGGGTTATCATCTATCAAATGTATGGTCGATTACTTGTGGATCAAATGTTGGTCATATGGTAGTCCTGTTGTTTTAGAATTGAGTTACTACATATGTGATGATAAGGATGAACCCTTTGTTGTCAATTTAACTTTAAAAAGATACAACCACCCTCCTTATGTTAATAGCTCAGTATTGTTACTGGAAAGTGCCTCTGCCCTGATATGATTGGATGTGTGGGTAGGCATAGCTACCACAACTTGTTCGGTTGATTGACTTTACACAACAATGGTGAATTGTTTGGTTGA
This sequence comes from Picea mariana, assembly GCA_032191745.1. NCBI lineage: Eukaryota > Viridiplantae > Streptophyta > Pinopsida > Pinales > Pinaceae > Picea > Picea mariana. Next base: position 86,209 of record JASDQU010790133.1, on the reverse strand, counting down.
TATACAATCACTAGTATTTGCACTAATAATTTTCAGATGATAGTTGACATTGGTTACAAATGCTTGGTGTTGCTCATGCATGTCGCGTTGTGTGTATGGTATTTTTAAAAATGATTATTGGAATAGGTAACTATAGAAAGTATATCCACTGCATCCTTGTTCTTGTTGGTTGTATGGACCTGAGTGTGCACAACATAGTCGATCACGGTGTGACTAAATTGAAGCAATCTTATATTAAATTGATGGCTCAGTCGATATGTTCAATTATTACCATGACTGTGTGTTTGTTGTGCTAAGTGGAAATGTTGCACCATGGAGTTTTGTTAGTTGCGTAGTGTGTGTAGTATGGATAGCTTGTTTTTCATACTCAGGGATACCCACAGAGTTTAAATCATGTTATTTATTGTAATCGACCACTGGTTAAAGCAAGCATGTTGTTGATAATAGTCATGTTGGATAGGTGGTCCAACTTTTAAATCACATTGAATTGTTTTTCTTTTATAGTGGTAGAACTACATTACCTAGGAAAATTACCCTGTGCATAGCTTGTGTCTAAATGGTGGTTGTTGGTTGTATGATTAATTGTCATTTCAGGCGTGGAAATTTGGTCTTGATTATTTTGGTTACTACATATATATGTTAATGAATATCATTGCATTTTGATGGGCTCTATTGTAGTAATAGTAACTTCATTATTATTTTGACAACATGACGTTTGAGTATAGTTTTGGATTGAAGAAATGCATGGGAAATGGTTTATTTTGATAATTATAGATTGGAAATGGGTACTGTTCGTAAATTGATTATGAAATGAAGAGTGTCTAAATGAAGGGAACATAACATCTTGCAAATTATATAGGATTCCCATTGTTTTGTGATGGTACTGTGTGAGACATTTGATTTTGAATAGTGAACTTGTTAAATACACATAAATTATTATTTAGTCAAGTGATTGATGGTTGATGCATCTCCTTTCACAGAATGCTTTATGGATCAATTAATTAATTACATGACCAGTAATCATACTTCTTCCCTTCCATTATTTCACTTTCTGCTAATTACAAACACTCTCACCTCCCATATTTGTTTTTCACTCCCTATTCTGAGATTGATTATAGTCAAGAGAATTTCTGTGTTAAAATGGATGAAAGTGGCAGTGTCTTTTGTGGATTGCAGTGAGGTTTTATTGGTTTGCTTTAAAGTTGATTGTTGTTGTCATTGAGTAGTGACCATGCTTCTCCCCTTTCATTATATAATATTTACTCTAAACACAAACCTCTCACATATCCCAGAACCCTGTTTCACCCCCCTGCTCGTTGATTAAAAGTAAAACAATTTGTATGGATTGGATTGCATGAGTCTGATACATTCTGAACCAAATTTGTTTCATATTTTTAAGAGTTGTCATGCATGGATATTTAAAAGACTATTTTCTAATCGATCACACATGTAGGATGAGTTTTTTCAGTCGAGGAAGCCATGGCTGAGGAAATGGAGGTAGAGGTAATTGGAACCGAGGCCCAATAAGGCCTGGGTTATCCACACATTTTGACATTGATTCACAAGAGCTTGGCCAATTGTTTCATGCTCGATTCTTCAATTAGATTGGGTAGGAAATAGTCCAATCTAGGCCTGAAAGGCCTCCTTTCCAAGCCCCGTAAGCACCTGGTATCCCTGTACCTCCTCATGTTTCATTACAACTCAAGGTCCCTGAAAATGATGGATGGTAGGAGATTGTCCACCCAATAGTCTCCCAACATCGTGGCTGGCCCAACTTGTCTTTGTCTCCTCCTCCACTGGTTAACCCCATTTCCCAAGCTTCCCCTAACCACTCACCAGTGGAATTCTCCCATGCTAGTAAGAGATTGAATTCTAAATCCCACCATGCACTTGATAAAGGAAAATCAACTGCTTCCCCTTCCTCACCCTCCAATGACTCCGACAAATCCATGTCTTCCCAAATGCATTTGAGGAATGATTGTTCCCACGTGATCAACGAGATTAGGCCTAAGGGCTTTGCACAACCAAAGGAAAACATAGTAAAATCAAGAGGTGACAACAAAAATCAATGAAGGGTTGCATCACAGATTGGGAAATATGGTTTTTGAGTTTTTATTATATCTATTGTTTTATGACAGTTGACTTCAAGTATCTTTGGACAACATGTTTATTTTGGATATATGAGTATTATTTTTGAAATAATTTCAAATTTCATAATTTGAAGTTGCCAAAAGAAAATATGTTGATGGGAGGCACAAGGAAGTATGTTTTGCTTAACTAATGGTTATGTTATGATTGTTATGATTGTTACGAACTAAAGGGAGTCACAAGGGGTCCCACCTACTAGTTATTATTTATTTATGACCCTTATTATAATTATTACTCTTCCCCCTAACTAAAGTGAATTGAGTCTTTTAATTAACTTAACTAATGAATTGGTTCAACTTCTTCAACCAATTTTAATTTGTTAAAAGCAAAAGGAAAAGGAGGAACAAGATGAGGATAGAAGCAAAAGCATGCTAAGGTTTTCTCTTTGAGTTTGTGTTGAGATAGTTCATTTTTCATTCATTCATATATTCATCAAATCCTAATTCTCTTTTGTGATAGCAGGGTCTTATTGTAGACAACAATATTCTGGACTGAATCAAATCATTCAGACAATTGTTTTTTAGAGGTGTTGATCTATCTTTGATAGTCTGTGTAGACTTGTTTGTTTGTGAATTAATTTCCGTGACTCATAAAGGCTATTGTGCAGAGTCAAGTGGGCAACAATCTATGGCAAGTTGATACAACTTTTAGAGTTTAGTTTTGGTTTTCTATCAGAGGTCCTTTTGTATGTTCCATTGGGGACGTCTAAGTTTGACTTTGGTCCAAGATTTTTGCATGAGATTTTGTAAAGAAAATGACTCTTTGGTGATTTGGAATGAAATAAAGTATTTCTTTTTCTCATCTACCTTGATTATCATCTTGGTGTCTTTACTTTTGTTCTTACATTTATTTCAAAAACTGTTATATTCAGAAAATTATATAAAAAGCAAATTTCTAGCAAGCTTTTTGTTGATAAAAGACTAGCCTAAGCACTCGTAATTAATACTTGTGAGTTAGGATATTGTTTTTATTGGCTATAAGAATAGGGTGATATTCCTGTCTACTTTGAATTAGCCAAGTAAAGTCTAAAAATGCTTGAGTAAGATCAATTCATATCTTTTCCTCAACATTTATTTGGTGACTCAACTGGGGAGATCTTCGATATCTCTTTGGTTCAAATTTTCATATTCAATTTTTCATCGATACATCTTTCTTTTCTGAAATTGATTCTTTGATTATTTTTCTATTAATGACTTTCCCTGTTGCAAGGCAGCCTAATATTGAGCCCGGTCTTCAAGACCAAACCAACATTGCATTGAACCTGTTTAACACCATTCTAGAGACTACCAATACCCATGCCAAACTTAAGCATTCTTGGGCAGTGATTGAACGAGATATTAGTTCTCAAGAACAATTAGAGGCTAGACATAGACAACCTAGAAATCAACAGTAACCTTTTGTTTCTTCAGTTTTTTCCTTTCTTTCATGTCCTTAGATTCTCGTGCTTGTAGAAGAAGAAGGGTCTTGTCACCTGAACTCAATCCTATTGCTGAAATAGGAAGAAGAAACATAGTGTTATATGTCCAACAAAGTTCTGTAAGGAGGAATTTATCTGATTCATCAAGCTCATCTTTCTTTCCCTCATATATCATCCACAAGATGACATCTAGTGGTGGCTCTGGTGGCACTGGGAGTCCATCATATTCCCAATCTTCATCGTCATCAGTGATTGGTAGCTTGTACAACCATCATATCGCAGTCCAATATGCTAAAAACCCCACCAAAGTGATTAAGAAGTATGGGCTTTTCTAGTTCGAAGAGGATTCCAAAACCACACCATGGCATGTGTCCACTCCTCTTAACCTAGCACCTCCTACTCACCCACTTCCGAAGTTTAAAGAGCACTTTCCTAGGTTTTCAGGAAATAACATTGTCAGTACTAACGGACACCTAGTGGCATTTTCTAATGCTTTTCATAACATAGAGGCCAACGACAATGACACCTGCATGCGCTTGTTTATCAATTCCTTGGAAGGGAAGGCTGCGACTGATTTCTTTGACCTTCCTCCTAAGATCCTATCTACTTGGGAGGAGTTAATCTATTGGTTTCGATCCACTTATGGGAAATCCAAAATCCCTAATGAGAAGTTAAGGGAATACAAAAAAAAAAAAATTATGCCTCGAAGAATGTGATACCTACCTCGGGAAATGTGTCATGTATTTAGGTGGTTTTTTTGGCACATGGTTTTTGCCGATGGTTTTCTATTTCCGATTAAGGAATTAGGGTGTTGGATTAATACAAGTCATTGGGTTAGGGTTTTGGATACCACTGGATCCTATATTCATATTGTATTGTAAACAATGTAACACAATGAATGAATATAATATATGTTGGTTTTCTCGGTTTGGGTTTCCAGGGGAAAAATATCTGTGTAAAGTTTGTATTTTCCATTGTACCTTTTCTGTTCTTTTCTGAATATATGTTTATAGTAGACATTATACAAGGTTAAAATTTACATTTGGTATCAGAGCTTTATTGGTTTCAGGGGGATTCCTTTGTGGTCAAGGGTTTGGCTCAAGACTATGATAAGCCTTGTTACAGTGGGAGATCTGTGGTATTGGTTTTCAAGTGAAAAGAAATGGCAAGAAATTCAAAGATGGAGATCGAGAAGTTTAATGGGAAAAGCTTTGAGCTGTGGAAGCTAGAGATGGAAGATCTTTTGGTGGATAGAGATCAATGGATCGTGATATATCCAAGTACTTCACCTACAGGAACTTCTGCAGATGACTAGAAAAAGATGGATCGGAAGGTAAAGAGTACAACTTGACTGTTTCTCTCCTATTCAGTATTACTGAATGCATCAGAGGAAGCTACAGCCAAGGATTTATGGGAAAAGCTAGGGAAGTTTTATCAGTCTAAGCCCCTGGTAAATAAACTATTCCTGAGAAAGAAGTTGTATAAATTGAGGATGAGAGATGGAGACTCGGTGGCAGAGCATTTGAATGCCTTCAATATTGTGGTAAGTCAGTTAGTATATGTTGAGATTAAAATTTCAGATGAAGATAAATGTATCAGTTTGTTGTGTTCTTTATCAGACTCGTGGGATAGACTGGTTGTGGCCATAGGTAGTAATACAACTTCTTTGAAGTTTGAAGAAGTGGTCTCATCCTTGTTGTCGGAGGAGATGAGACAAAAGAGTATGGAAGGACATAGCACAGACACATTATTTTCAAGAGGATGTGCCTAGGAAAGAAATAGATCTAATTTCTCAAGTGGGAGATCTAAGTCTAAGGGTAGATGTAAATCTCCTGGAAATTTTGGAAGGGTATGTTGGAGGTGTGGAAAATAAGGGCACTACAAGAAGTAGTGTAGATAAAAAGTTGAGAAAAAGAAAGGATCTGAAGAATCTTCTTCTACAGAAGAAAAGACCTCCAAGGAAGAAGGAGAGGATGTGTACTTGGCCTCTTCAAGCACACATGCAGATCATGAGGCATGATTGATTGAATCTGGTGCATCCTTTCATATGACTCCCCACAGGGCGTGGTGCTGCAAATATCAAAAGTGTAACACCACTTTGTTTCTTAGCTTTATTGCTCTGATACCAAATTGTAGCAACCTTTCTGTTACCATACTTCGCGGAAATATAACACTCACTCTCAAATTATAAAACAACATGCATTTAAGCAATGAAACACATTTAGAGCCCAGAGTAAGTCTTAAACATTATTACTATCATAATTTTAAACATGGCATTAGCATTAATTCATATGCACAACAAAATACATGATAATTATAAATACACAGACATGCAGAAACATAAATTAAAACATCATGTGGTACTTATCTTGGAAACAATAGTAGTTCCACCAACTAGGTACATGCCTTCCATGAACCTCCCAGCCTTAGACCACACTACTCATCATCTCAATAGTGGGTCACCCCTGAGCTGGGACTAAGCTCCATCCCAAGGCAAGGAATCCTAGGCTAGGCTGAGGTTACAGGGAAAACACCCAGTCACAAGGAAGGAATTCTCTCCCAGGAACCACTCATTCTCACTTCCCATAGACTCTCCTTCCCCACATGCTTGCTCCACCCCAGGAGTATACACCTTCTCTATCACCTAGAAAGTCCTTCGGCTGCTAACCTCCCTTGCCTTGGGTTTCAGCAACAGGCCCGACCAGAAGTCTCCGAGCTCTGTGGCAGTTGTAGGGTTCCTTCCAGGAGTTCTCTCCTTCCTCTGCGCACTCTCTCACCTGGAGAGAATCACTCACAGGCCAACAACCTGTTCTTCCAACCTCAATCACCTCTCTCACATAAAGAGAGTGTTGTACAACTGGCCAACAAGCCCCACGCAGTCCAGCACTACGTGGCCACAACAACCAACGGGGAAAAATCACATGGGATTTCCAACAGGTTCAACAATGATATATGGTCTCATGAATATGGCTTCAGACAAGACTCCATGCATAGGATCGATTCTTAGACAGAGGATGCTTCGACTTTTCATAAATTAACACCAGTTATTCTGAATCAACACATCGACTCCTTCTGTTCAGAGGGCATACGAGTTATTCTTGCAGAGGTTGGACCAGTCATATCGTTCAGAAGATCAGATTGAATGGAGGAGAACGCCCATCATAGATCATCTCAGCCCTTTATTTTCATGGGCCGGGGTTAACATTTTTCACCCATGCAATTGCATGCGTTCTTTCAGCATGCCTTCCTTCCATTTGGAAGTTGCTTGTCCTTCCAAAAGAACTTAGGATAAGACATATTATTCACATGTATTTTAGAATAATATTAAATTATTATTCCCAAGGCTTAAGCCCCCTAGGCTTAACATTTAGCCCCTTTTTCCCACCTTCCAGCCCCTAATCCCTTGTTCTCTCTATGGATGCTTAGTCCCCCATCACTCACTCATCGTGTCGGCCTACACGCGCCGATGTTTATATTTTATTATTGTGCTGCGTACATACAGGTACAAAATCAAGCCCTTGGCCTACAACCCTTAGGCTCTCTAGACTAACAATCACATAAGCCCACTGGCTTATACAAACTTTTCTCACCAGCCTATAATACATATTTCCAATTCATTTCATAAACCAGATTTACAAAGGGATCAGCATTGGGGACACTACAATTCCCCTCCCCTTATTTCTGGACTATCCTCAGTGTAACCTTACACTGTCTTTGCAAGATTTTCAAAATTTTCAAAAAGATGTGGGTACTCTGCCCACATAAAATCTTCATGCTCCCATGTCACATCCTCAGGACCGTACCAGGTCCACTAGACCTTTACAAGCTCTATGGCTCGATTCCAAAGCTATTTTCTTTTCCTGTCCAATATGTGCATAGGATGCACTTGCGGGACACCTTCTGGTTCCACCTGAATCACATTCCAATCGATAACATGATTAGCATCAGGTATATATCTCTTAAGAAATGAAATATGAAACACATTATGTACAGTCATAGATGCAGGTAATGCAAGCATGTAAGAAACTGGCCCAATCCTTTCCAGGATCTCAAATGGCCCACAAAATCTCGCTGCTAACTTGGCGCAACTTCCCAACTTTAGGGAACTCTTGTTAGTTTTCACTTTCAAGAAAACATGGTCACCCACTTTGTATTCTCTTTGGGTTATGTTCTTATCAGCATAACTCTTCTGCCTGTCCTGGGCAACTTTCAAATTCTGTTTGATTCTTATCATTTGGTTTTCGATCTCTTTGAGCAACTCTGGCCCAGCTACTGCTCTGTCAGCTGGATTATTCCAGCTCACTGGAGTGTTGCACTTTCTTCCATAAAGTGCTTCAAATGGGCTCATCTTCAATGATGCGTGATACCCATTATTGTAGGCAAATTCTACCAAATACATGTAGTCTTGCCATATTGATGGTTTATCCATCACATACATTGTCAGCATGTATTCTATTACTCTGTTCACCCTCTCTTCCTGTCCGTCAGACTCAGGATGATACGCTATACTAAAGTTTATATTCATTATGAATCCTTTGAAAAATCCTTTCCATAAATTCGAGGTGAATTTTGGGTCCCTATCAGACACTATCGTCTTAGGAATTTCGTGCAAGTGTACCACTTCTTTTAAGAAGATATCAACAACATTTGTTGCCCTGTGAGTGGTTTTCAGTGGAATAAAATGGGCAGGTTTGTAAGCTTGTCCACTACTACCATGATTGAATCATGCTGCTTGTTTGTTCTAGGTAATCCCATAATAAAATCCATTGTCACCACTTCCCATTTCCACTTAGGAATGGGTAAAGGATGTAGCAACCTGTTGGGTGCCTATGCTCAGCCTTAAATTTATGGCACTCCATACATCTGGAGATGTATTCAATGATTTTGTTTTTCATACCCGGCCAAAAATAATGGCTTTTGACTACTGCTATAGTCTTCTGATAACCAGGATGTCTGGCATACGTCACGTTATGCATTTCTTTTAGAATTTCTAGCTTCAAGTCTTGGACATTAGGTATTTACACTCTATTTTTATATAGAAGTAAGCCATCAACTTCCAAGGAGTAACTTTTCTTGGTCTGTGGTCTCTCATGCTATTGTAGCTTTGCTACCAAATCTTTGAACTGCAAATCAACATTTGTAGCATCCAAAACTCTATCCTTGATATCATTCCTATACATGCTAATGGCTGTAGCATGTAAGTCATGCACTTTTCTGCTGAGTGCATCAACCACCTTATTTTCCTTACCCTTGATATGCTTGATATCAAATTCATATTCACACAGAAAATCCATCCATCTGGTTTGCCTGGCATTTAAAGTCGGTTGATCAAATAAATACTTCAGACCGTTGTGGTCTATTTTCAATTCGAATCTCCTTCCCATGAGGTAATCTCTCCATTTCCTCAGAGTGTGGACGATTGCGGCCAGCTCCAAATCATGAGTGGCATAATTCCTTTCATGCTCTTTCAACTCTGACATACTCATTCTATAAGGAGCCTTCGAAATTGGAGTTATTGCAGGCATCAAATTTATAGAAAAATCGATGTCTCTCTTCAGAGGTAGTCCAGGTACCTCTTGAAATATGTCCTTGAACTCTGTGAGTACCTCATGGTCTCCAATATTTGAGACTGCATCTCTGTATGCTTCTTCCACACGAGATGCAAATAATTGACAGCCCTTCCTGGAGCACTTCTTCAGCTGCATGGATGAGATTTCTCTGATATCCACAGCTCTGGGAATTCCTTGGACTATTTTCTGATTTCCCTCTTCATCCAGGCATGTAAACCTCTTGTTACGATAGTCCAGGAGGGCATGGTGCTGGTCCAACCAGTCCATCCCAATTAAGCAGTCATAGGAGCCTAAAGGTAGAATATTCAATTCAGCCTTAATGCTTAGTCCTTTCATGTCCACTGAATGAGACTTAACCAATTCAGTGACCTTCCTCTTGGTCCCTGTAGCCAACTGCACTAACCAAGAGTTTTCATGATTGCTTCTTGATAAACGCAAACTTTCCACCACCCTAGGATCTACATAACTATAGCTAGCCCGTGAATCAATTAAAATAATTAGTGGTCAGTTGTTAATCATACCTTCCACTTCAATCATGTGTGATTGAAATTATGCTTGCTTGTTGTCCAGGGATGCGTAGATCATTGGCATTTTGCTGCCCATATCCTCCACTGTCTCAACTTGCTGAACATTGTGGATGGGACTTCGGGTTCTTAGTACCCGAAATTTCACTATGCATTGACTCCTAACTTCTTGTCGCTACAATCCCCGAAATCTGAAATTTCGTTTTCCTTGCTCTCCGGGCCCACAACACAGTTGTCGCCCTTAAAACCTATTACAGTTCTTTAGTCTCTGATGGCTTCAGGACTTCAAGACTTCGAAACTTTGGGTTTTGGTACCCGAGATCTCACTATGTAGTGACTTCCAACTCCTTGTCACTACAATCCCCGAAATCAAAAATTTCAATTTACTTTATTCTCCGAGCCCATAGCACAACTATCGCCCTTAACCGCAGTGGTGCATGGCACATTCCGGAGGATCAACGTCTCCATCGGTGATGTCTTCGGGTCCCACTGCTCTCATCTGTCTTTTCAATTCTCTGGCATGTGGTACACATCCATGCACCCACGTCCATTCCAAGCAAAAATCCAACGGTTAGGTCCCCTCTCAGATCTACGGCGTAGATCTTTTCTGATTTTCGGGGTTTTAGGCATCGGTATTCCATGTATCCCAAATCTTGAACTTTTGTTTACCGAAATCCTAAAATTACGGTTTACTCGTCAACTTGATCAAACGGTCAACTCCCTTCCTACGATCTACGGTGTAGATCGTTTCGGGATTTTGGGTTTCAGGTTTCAGAGGTGTTCACCTCCCTCACTTCCCCTCTCCCGACTTTGTGAAATCCAAAAGGTTTTTGCGAGTAAATTGAGCGCAACTCTGCCAGATCTAACGATCGATCCTTCCTCCCAGATCTATAGTGTAGATCTTCTCGGGTTTTCAGGAGTTCGCGTATCGTGATTCCCACACTCTTGTGCAACTCCAAATGGTTTTTAAACCCCACACTTTCCAGATCCGACGGTCACGAGGGTTCGCCTTCCCTCCCGAACAGATCCTAAGGCTCCAACACTTCTGATGTGGAGTCCTCTCCCCATGTGGCCATAGACCACACCGGTTGCAGTTTCACAACACCACTATACCTCTTGAACTTGTAAGCATGTTAAGTAACTCCTTGACACATCTGGAGCATTCCAAGGTCTGAAATCAGTCCTCTAGACACAATTTCTCCTCAGACCTTCATTCTAAAGACCACTCAACTGGCCCATCTAGGCTCAGCGACAAAACCTTGGCTCTGATACCAAATTGTAACACCACTTTGTTTCTTATCTTTATCGCTCTGATACCAAATTGTAGCAACCTTTTTGTTACCATACTTCGCGGAAATATAACACTCCCTCTCGGATTATAAAACAACATGCATTTAAGAAATGAAACACATTTAGAGCCCAAAGTAAGTCTTAAACATTACTGCTATCATAATTTTAAACATGGCATTAGCATTAATTCATATGCACAGCCGAATACATGATAATTATAAATACATAGACATGCAGAAACATAAATTAAAACATCATCTAGTACTTATCTTAGAAATAATAGTAGTTCCACCAACCAGGTGCAGGCCTTCCATGAGCATCCTAGCCTTAGACCACACTGTTCATCAGTTCAGCAGTGGGTCACCCCTGAGCTGGGACTAAGCTCCATCCCAAGGCAAGGAATCCTAGGCTAGGATGAGGTTACAGGGAAAACACCCAGTCACAAGGAAGGAATTCTCTCCCAGGAACCACTCATTCTCATTGCCCATAGACTCTCCTTCCCCACATGCCTGCTCCACCCCAGGAGTATACACCTTCTCTATCACCTAGACAGTCTTTCGACTGCTAACCTCCCTTGCCTTGGGTTTCAGAAACAGGCCGGACCGGAAGTCTCCGAGCTCTGTGGCAGCTACAGGGTTCCTTCCAGGAGTTCCCTCCTTCCTCTGTGCACTCTCTCACTTGGAGAGAATTTCTCACAAGCCAACAACCTATTCTTCCAACCTCAATCACCTCTCTCACCTGGAGAGAGTGTTGTAGAATTGGCCAACAAGCCCCACACAGTCCAACACTGTGTGGCCACAACAACCAATGGGGAAAAATCACACGGGCTTTCTAACAGGTTCAACAATGGTAGATGGTCTCACGGATATGGCTTCGAAAAATACTCCACGCATAGGATCGATGCTTAGACAGAGGATGCTTCGGCTTTTCAGAAATTAACACCAGTTATTCTGAATCAACACATAGACTCCTTCTGTTCAGAGGGCGTACGGTGTATTCTTGCAGAGGTCGGACTGGTCACACCATTTAGAAGATCAGGTCGAATGGAGGAGAACCCCCATCATGGCTCATCTCAGCCCTATATTTGCATGGGCCAAGTTAAAATTTGTCACCCATGCAATTGCATGCATTCCTTCAGCATGCGTTCCTTCCATTTGGAAGTTTCTTATCCTTCCAAAAGAAATTAGGATAAGACATATTATTCACATGTCTTGTGGAATAATATTAAATTATTATTCCCAAGGCTTAAGCCCCCTAGGCTTAACACTTAGCCCCTTTTTCCCACCTTCCAGCCCCTAATCCCTTGCCCTCTCTATGGATTCTTAGTCCCCCATCACTCATTCATCGTGTCGGCCTGCATGCGGCGGTGTTTTTATTTTATTAATGTGCTGTGTACATACAGGTACAAAATCAGGCCCTTGGCCTACAACCCTTAAGCCCTCTGGCCTAACAATCACATAAGCCCATCAACTTATACAAACTTGGTTCACCAACCTATAACACATATTTACAATTCATTTCATAAATGAAATTTACAAAGGGCTCAGCCTTGGGGACACTACAAAAAGTATGATGGAGGTAATGTTTTCTTAGGTAATGATTCGACAACCATAATCATAGGAAGAGGAAGGGTCAAGTTGAGACTCATAGATGGAAGTATTAGAACACTGTCTAGTGCTCTACACATCCCAGGTATGGCCAGAAATTTGATTTCTGTAAGAAAAATGGAAGATGTAGGGGTAAAAACAATTTTTGAAAAGGGAACTTGCACGATGGTTCGAGGAGCAATGGTGTTGATGAAGGGAGTTTGGTTTGGAAGTCTATGTAAGTTGCTAGGAAGCATTATAAGTGATGTGTGTAATAGCTCCATTGTTCTTGATATTGGAGTTGAAGAAGAAAGAACTCCTAGAGTCTCTGGAGAAAAGGTTATGTTGTGGCATCAAAGACTGGGGCATATCGGAGAGAAGGGTCTTTGACTACTACATAGTAAAGGTATGGTTGAAGGTATGTCTAACTGCTCTCTGGATTTTGATTTCTGTGAACAGTGTCTATATGGGAAGCAGAATCAGGTAAGATTCCCCTCTGGTGCAATGAGGGCAGAAGGAATTTTACAACTATTTCACAGTGATGTTTTTGGACTTGTGTCGGTCCCATCATTGGGGAAATCTATGTACTGTGTCTCATTTATAGATGAATTCTCAAGGAAAACTTGGATATATTTTCTCAGGAAGAAATCTGAAGTCTTTGACAAGTTTAAAGAGTTTAAGGCTCTTGTTGAGAATCAAACAGAGAAAAGAATTAAGGTGTTGAGAATAGATAATGGCGGCGAGTTCTGCGGGAAAGAATTTTAACAATTCTATAAGAAGTGTAGTATATCAAGGCAGAATACTACTCCATATACACCTTAACAGAATGCAGTTGTAGAAAGGATGAACACGATGCTGATGGAAAAATCAAGGTGCATTCTCAGTGGTGTCACGTTAGGGAAAGAATTCTGGGCAGAGGCAGTGGGTACTTCATGTTATCTGGTCAACAGATCAACCTCATCAGCATTTGGTGACAAGACTCCACAAGAGCTATGGACTGGTAAGGAACCTTCTCTCACACATCTTAAGGTATTTGGCTACGATGCATATGTTCATGTTCCAAAGGAAGACAGGAGTAAGATGGATAAGAAGGCTAAAAAATGTATCTTTATTGGATATAAAGATGGTCTCAAAGGTTATAAGCTTTGGAACCCAGAAACTAAGAAGGTAGTGTATAGCCGAGATATGGTATTTAGAGAAATGAAGGATGTTGTTAAACAGGAATTCCTACCAAGTAAGGAAGAACCATAGAAGATAGAGTTTGATTTAAAGGATGATGAAGCAGACTCTACAGAAGGACATGAATTAGAAGAAGAAGATCCTCATACTCCAGTATTGAGGAGATTGGATTGAGAAAGAAGGCTACCGGAAAGGTATAGTTCATTTGATTTTTGCTCAAATTTTTCTTTGTCTATTACTGATGATGATCCTATAACTGTCAGGGAGGCAGTGGATTCAGAGGATGACAATCTTTGGAAAAGGGCCATGGAAGAAAAAATGGCATCTTTGGATAAGAATGAGGATTTGAATCTAGTGTAGTTGCCAACTGGAAGAAATCCCATTGGCAGCAAATGGGTAGCTAAAAAGAATCTGAATGCAGAAGGAAAAGTGGAGAAATACAAAGCTCGATTAGTAGCAAAGGGTTATTCCCAGGCTAAGGGAATTGATTTTGGTGAGATTTTTTCTCCTCTTGCCAAGTTAAACTCTATAAGATTTATGTTAGCTGTTGCTATTGCATTTGATTTTGAGGTAGAACAAATGGATGTGAAGACAACATTCCTGCATGGGGATCTGAAAGAAGAAATCTTTATGAAGCAACCAGAAGGTTATGTTGTGAAAGGAAAGAAGAATCTGGTATGCAAGATGAAAAAGTCCATGTATGGTTTAAAACAATCACCAAGGATGTGGTATCAAAAATTTGATACTTATATGTTGGCACTTGGCTTCACAAGAAGAAAAGAGGATCATTCTGTGTATTCTAAATTAATTGGTGATCATTTGATTTATTTGGTCTTATATGTGGATGACATGTTCCTGATAGGAAACAACAAGGAGATTATCCAGGATGTGAAAATTTAGTTGTCCTCTAAATTCGACATGAAGGATCTTGGTTCTTCAAATTTCATTTTGGGCATGGAAATTAAAAGAGATCGAAAAAAGAGGAAACTCTGGTTAAATCAGAAAAAATATGTTGAGACAAAATTGCAGAGGTTTAATATGCAGGAATGTAAACTGGTCAAGGTTCCTATTCCTGTTGGTGTAAAGTTATCTGCGGATCAGTGTCCCATGGCACATGAAGAAGAGGAGGACATGTCTCATGTTCCATATGCGAGTGCAGTTTCCAGTTTGATGTATACAATGGTCTGTACTAGACCAGACATTGCACATGCATTGGGAGTTTTGAGCAAGTATATGACAAAACCAGGGAAGGAGCATTGGACAAAAATAAAAAGGGTTTTTAGGTATTTGCATGGCACTTCTAGCTATGGATTGTGCTACGAAGGAAGATTGGTATTGGACAAAGTGGTCGATATACATGGCTTTGTGGATGCAGACTGGGTTGGAGATTTGGATCATAGGAGATCTACAATCGAGTATGTGTTTAACCTGTTTGGAGGAGCAATAAGTTGGATGAGAAAAAGACAGACTGTAGTGGCACTTTCAACTATAGAATCTGAATACATGGCAACCACTCATGCAATTAAGGAAGAAGTATGGTTACAAAGATTGTGTTCAGGTATTGGGTTGGTACAAAAAGCTGTAAGGATAGAGTGTGACAGTTAGAGTGCAATTTTTTTGGCGAAGAACCCTGCTTATCATTCAAAGACAAAGCACATTGATGTTCAATATCACTTTGTGAGAGACATGATTGAAGAAAAGAAAGTATCACTGATGAAGGTGGAGACTTCGAAGAATGTTGCAGACTCATTAACAAAATCTGTGATCACTGAGAAGTTCTCTTGGTGTAGAGGATTCATGGGCATTGTTGCCCTGGATTTTTTACTATGTAACCCTGTGACCCCCTGTATGCAAAGAAAAAAACAAGTGGGAGAATGTTGGGTATGTGTTATATTCTTTGCACGAGTAGTAGTGTTTGAGCATATGCGTTGGGTGCGCAGGGGGGGTACAGGGGGGCGGAGCCCCCCACGCAGGGGTCCGAGGATCCAGGGTGGGGAAACATGCCACCTACCTCAAGAAACATGTCATGTATTTAGGTGGTTTTTTCGGCACATGGTTTTTGCGGATGGTTTTTTATTTCCGATTAAGGAATTAGGGTTTTGGATTAATCTAGGTCATTGGGTTAGATTTTTGGATGCCGCTAGCTCCTATATGTATATTGTATTGTAAGCAATGTAACACAATGAATGAATATAATATATGCTGGTTTTCCCGGTTTGGGTTTCCAGGGGAAAAATCTCTGTGTAATGTTTGTATTTGCCATTGTATCTTTTCTGTTCTTTTCTGAATATCTGTTTACAATAAACATTGTACAAGGTTAGAATTTACACGTAGGGTATGGAAAATATTGGTGAAATCTAGTATTGTCTAGTCCCTTTCCTGATGCAACGTCGTCCATCTTGTGTACTGGTCCTCATAGATTCCAACATGGTAGTATTGTTCTTTAATGCCATCTCTGAAGGAATCCCATGTGGAGCGACTGTAAATATTGTGGATTCCTCTATGGCCCTTTTCTTAGAATAAGTATCCCACCAGTCCATAACATGGGGGATGACCTTTAAGAGCGCAAAATTAATATTTTCCCTGTTGACATAATTATGGATCGAAAAATACCCTTCAAGTAGATTCATCCATTTATCTACAAAATCCACATATATCAGTCCTTCAAATAATGGAATATCGAAATTTACTTGTACCTTGAAAGGGGTTGTATGGTCTTTTGATGAAGATGTGTCTCATGTGGCCAGCCACCGAAGCATCTGTGTGAAGTTGTCCATCATTTTGTTCCTTTGTCATCCAAGGGATTCCTCCAAAAACAATTTTAAAGGTTCTCATGCTCCATGATATTTCTTTGCATCCCCCATGGGTTGTTGTTCAGCTCGGCATGGCCTATATTGCAAAGGATCGACTGGTTCAAGTCCCAACTTCTTGTACCCATATCTTTTTGGGGACATGCACGAAAAAAAATAAATCAAGAGCAAACCGCTCTAATACCACTGATCCAAATTTATGAGGGAAATGAAAGAAATGACATAGTGAATACAGTAACATAGAGATACATATAACAACCAAAATATTTCCAATGAAGAATAAATTCTATTGAATAAATAAAATAGGATGAAACCGTAAAACTACATTACTAAAAACAACTTGTTCGAATGATGGTAGTTATCTTTGAGAAGAGATGTGGCTGCTACTTGCATCTGTCTAAGAAAAATAATTACAATGAGGTTCCATAGGCATTTTTAACATTATTCATGAATTCCAAAACCCTAGACATCCAAAAACCTAACCCTAGGAGGTGAAACGCCAAAATTTATGTGGGCCCCGATGGGTAAGTTGGTACCTCAATTTACTGGGGTCATAATTTTTTCATACGACCTTCGTTTTAGGCACGTGATAGCCCATTGGAAAGGTATTTTTGATAAATACACCCTGTTCCGTAAAAATCTGACTCCATCTATAGTTTGACTATGGAAAGCCAAAAAAAAATTGTTTATGGCCCCAAAACGACCCTCGAAGTACATAAAGATGTACTGACATGCAAACTTCCAAAATAATCCAGTTCAATTAGGTGGGCAACCACCAATCTCCACCTGGAAGCTATGTAGGGCTTCAGAAAACCCGAAAGTGTAGAACCAACAATTACAAAGAATTACAAAAGAACGTATTGAACTAACAATTGTGAAGAGGAACAGTTGGAATAGGTGGGTGGCCACCAATATCCACATGGATCAAGATAATAGAAAAATGATTATTAACAGAAAAATGATTATTAAGTAAAAAAGAATTTAATATTCCTCCCTAGTAGAGTGACCAGTTCTATTGCGGAGAAAATATCATGGGTAGATAGTAAAATATCCCTAGGATCTTCCTATTGATTGTACACAAACAATGGGATATAATTTTATGGATTTCTTTTACACTCAAGCAATTCAAGTCGCAATTAAACTAAAGAATGGTGGAATGGAATACTTTTTCTTGAAGGTTTTCCTTTGTATGTCTTGGTTGCTGCAGTCCTGAAGTTCAAAGTCTAGTATCTCCAACCTACTCTTTGCACACAAGAGACAAGCAATTCCTTCCTACTCTTTTTAGCATTAGAATACTATATCTAGCTTGGATTTAACCTAATCTATAATAAAACAAATCAAATCTGAGCATTCATGCATGAAATACAAACGTTCATAAGGTAAAACCAATGATCTATTAATTTGAATAGTAGAAGTACATCAATACAGTTACCTCTTAGTGTAGATGGACTCATCATTTCGCCCTACCCTTTTCTCTTTCTCAGCTTCTCAACCAAGCTAGGCAACCTGAATAATGCAATTGATGTAACTGGAGAAGCAACTCTAAATTTTCGCAGCATAGATTTGTTAATGATTATTTCTCTTCATGCTCAAGAATTTCCTTCATTATATAGATTCTTGGAAAAGGCTTGGAAGAGCTTCTAGATATTCTAGATACCAATGGAGACTCGATTGATGTGAATTCCAAGGCTCATGACACAAAGGACCAACTCATCCCTCACTTGCCTCTTTGAAACTCCGTGAATCTAGAAACTTACAAAGGGTGTCACGGTTGCACTAGTTGAATCGTGATATGTTGTATGTTGTTCATGTATGACTAGTGACACCTTTCAAAAATGATCTAAACCTTTAGCATGTGACAATACAACGTGGAAATTAAGGACATATTGTGTTTTAGCTTTCATCTTCTATTATATCCCTTCTAACAATGTAGGGTGAAAATTAAAGCTATAATACTAACGAATCCAATTACATTTTGAATTTATAACAACTTTTTCTTAATTTTGATTTAACATTAAATGTTTTATGTAATAGTTATCTTTAAACATTTTGGTTTATTATATCATATTCAATTTATTATGTCAAAGTAAAATAAATTAAAAGAATTGTATCTTAATCTAGAAAAATACAGTTTCACCTTTTCTTAATAAAAGAGCTCTTATGTCTTTCATATTATGAAATATGTTACCTACCTCTTTCATGTTATAAAATATGTTACCTCCCTACTTTATTATTGATTCATATACTACCATAATTATATAATCAAAAGCCTCTCCTCCAATATTGAATCTTTTTCCTTTTGCGATTCCAAAATTTATGTGTTGTAATCAGATTATGTATCGCACTACACCTACATATTCCCATGTACTTACAATCTGTAACTTTCATCGTCTTCTCGTAAATTACGGCATTGAACGCGTCGTAACCAATTGCACGTTGAAGAATTGCACGTTGAAGAAGCACAACATGTTAAGTCGGTTGCAATTCAACGCGGACAAGGGTTGATTGAAAGAGGATATGTGCGCCTATGAATCCTTCACTGTCTTCAATTACACGGAAGTCACATCGATAGTAATTCTTATAGGCGGCTGCTGATGCATGCATCACCTTCAATTTTTAATGTAGAC
>JASDQU010790133.1:29689-62653 GCA_032191745.1 Picea mariana | reverse complement strand
AAAGAAGAGCTAGATCTTCTATCACCATGTCATTATCATGTCATCATCTTGATAACCAAAAATGTGGATAACACTTAGAATGACTGGGTAGAGATAATTGGTAGTCCACATGCCCCACTCACTTGATAATTGTATAAAAACCATAAAATTTGGGAGCAAGTTTCTAATAGTGTTAAGTTTTGAGTGGAGTCTTCTTGTAAATTTTCATACAAAAATACACCTAGTCCCCTTCAACAAATTGAAATTTGAAATGACCTTGATCTTCTACAATGTAAAACTCCTCTCTATTGCGATAGGTCTTGAGACATCATATACATGTATCCATTTCCATAATTCATTCAATTCATCTGCGAATGGTTGTAGGTAGACATCCATATTCTTCACTTGTATTCTACCATGGACTATAAGAGCCAACATAAGATGTTTATTCTTCATGGGAAACCATGGGGGGATATTTTCATTGATCACTACTACAGGCCAAATAGGATAGTTGTTGTTTTGGAGGGAATATGGGTTGATTCCATCCATGGATATGATGAGTCGTAGACTTCGTACTTCATCCTTGAATTTTTTGTGCCATGTATCTTTCATATGCTTCATGGTTATTGAATCTATTGAGATTCACATAACTCTTGACTCACTTTTGTGTGAGGCATGACATCCCTGCAACATAGATAATTCTTTGCAATGAAAGAGCCTTTGAATCCTTGGGATTATAGGAATGTGCCTCAATATCTTATGAGGATGAGCATGTGATTTACTATTTTTAATTGATTTATGGGACCTGTCATGCCCACATTTTAGACATATCTCTTTGTCTGCATATTATCCTCTATATAGAATACAATCATTAAGATATACGTGATAGTATATGTACTCAACACCCAACATTTTTCACATCTTCTTTGCCTCTTCGCAACTACTGTCCAAGACATTATTCACCTGGAAGAGCCTTACCTTTGAATAACCTATAGGTAGTGGGAAATAGAAATGTACAATGTCATTTAAAGTTCATAAAATCAACCATTTTTAATGTTGATTGTGTGACAAGATTTCTCAAAATATAAGGGACTTGATGGTCAATTACGCCAATATTGTCGAGAAATGTGCATTTGACATGAAAAACTTTGATTTCAAGTTGTATAGTAACATTGTTGTCCCCAACATGGTAGAATTTTACTAGATAGGTCCAAAGAGAGGAGTGGTGGAAGAAGATTTCATTCTTTCGAAAAAGGTATCAGTGATATGAGCATCATCCCCTAACTCATCATTTTGGAATACAGCTAACAACATTGTCTCCATGGCAGTTGTATCCCGTAAATAATCATCCATACAAACCTCTATTTGATTGACTCCATTGCCAACTTGTGAAGAAATACTCTTGTTCAAGTCATCCATAATTGGTGGATATGGATGTAGTGGGAATTGAATAGGTGGTTGATTCAACCATTCTTGGCATTCTTCCTCTCCGAGTTGTGCTCCTTTTGCAGTCTTCACTCAATTTTACATTGTAGTGGGGTGCAACAGACAATGATAGGTAGGTCGTTCATCATCATAATCCTAATTTCAAAAATATTGAACACTAGTACATAGATGATATTAGTAAGAACAATGAAAATCGTTTGTTCAAATTACATTATACCAAACAATTATTATCATTGCTAACCCAAGATTGCGGCTGGAACATGGCATGTTACAATTGGCAGGGTAAAGCGACTGTCCATTTTCATCTACCAACTGCTTGCGGTATGTTACTCCTGATGAGAGATTCCAACATTTTTGAACTTGTGGAATATTTTCTACATTTGAACTCGATTATAAATCAAAATACTGCAAATTTGGATACATTTTTATTCAGTTTGACATGGATAAAATAAATAAATTCAATTAGATAATTGAAATATAAATAAAATATGAACTTACTGGAGATGGAAAGGTAGAACTCCACAATGGACTTTGATCAATATGGACCAGGATAGAATTTGAAGAATTGGTCATTTGATATTATAATCTTTTCTCCTTGCATTTGAGAAAAATCAACAATAAAGTTTTAAGAATAAGGTCACTTTAAGCAAAAAAATTATTTTATGAAGTATTGTAAGTCATGTGGATGCATCCTAAAAGATAATTTAAGATGAATATACTATTTTATGTGAAAATAAAAATCCATATAACTTTTAAATAATAATGGTGTGCTCATTTAAGCAAAATGCATTGGTGCGTCTATAACAATATAAAGCATCGGGGTGTTTAATTAGCAACCGCACCGGTTCTCAGAATTTCAAATAAATAAAACATAATTATATGATATTGGTGTTCCAAAAATATTTAGCGCACCAATTATTTGTATAAATAAACGCAATAGTGCGTTATATCAAGAAGCACATCGATGTTTTGAAAAACTTAAAAAAAATGAGACTTTATTGTTTTACAATTGAGAAATGAGCAGGAATTTATTTTTTGAAAATATAATTTCATAAAGTCCTTTAAATAGTAAGAAGCTATTAACTATTTCATTATCTTTCCAAAACTTACAAGGGAGATATTTTCAAGATAGATATATCGGGGAGCCCTATATCTTAGAAGATAAGATATACAAGGGTATGGTGATTCCCTCAAAACGCTTTTCATAAATTCCTTTAAATAGCATTAATATATTCATTATTTTGTAACATTGCGCTCTTGTGCACACTAAGAAGACTTATTCTTTGAGGAGACTTGTGTGTAAGTGATCTGGGTCATTATACTATTGGTTGTTTTGATTATGATTATGAGATATTGTGGATTTGATGATATGTTATTTTTTTTGTATTTACATCAACATGTGTTATTGACTGGGTTACCCAAACTGTGCAGGACTCTAGACGTTAGAGGATGCCGAGGCATCGATGAAACTCCTTGGACTTTGGATCGAGTTAGGGAGTGTATTGTTAGGGTTTGAATGTTGTTTATGTGAAATATGTACATATGATTACATATTATGACGTTGATTGTTATCACTGACATGTTTCATTGATGGATGCAGGCTGACGATAGCTTGACGATCATGCTCACATTTGGATTAAAGGGTTCACACACAACAACTGGAGACATTGAGGGCGAGGTGTGGCAACATCCCTACCACAGTCTACTAGCACTCACCCCACCACTCGAACTGTAGGTTAACGATTACCTAGTTTGAGAAGACCCACGATGTCATGAGGGTATGTCGTGATAGTCGCTAATGATGATTCTAAGGGGAGCGCAATAAGATAGCATCCTTATTCCTTAGAGGTCCTTAGTCTCCCACAAGATCACATGAAAGAGTATTGACTCCAGGGGTTTGATGTCTACCAAATTCACTCAAGAGGCAAGTGGCACCCTTGGAGCACGTAGTGGATCCTGAAGGGCACGTCACGAAAATAAAATGGAAAGAGGCAAGTGGCACCCTTGGAGCATGTAGTGCGTCCGGAAGGGCACGTAGGGATTTTAAATATGGTAAGCTAATAAACCTAGTGCCTAGAAAAATATGCCTCCTTAGGACCTGGTCAACCTTAAAATGAATGATGTGATGAGTAAAGTTTGAAAACAATTTTTCCCTTAAGAATTGTCTCCAATCCTAGTGAAGTTAAGACCTAGGTCTAAATAGAACCTTTGAAAAAAAAAAAAAACAATAAAAATAATTAGACATATAACAAGAAGAGGGTAAAGAAAATTCAATATTTATTAATTAAAGTAAAAATTTTAATCAAGGTTTAATTATTAAAAGGGGGTAAATTGTTTCTTGTGTAAACTTGCTAATTTTGAACTTACTTAAAGAAAAAGGGAAACTTAAAGAAAAGGGGAAACATAAAGAAAAAGTTGAATGTCTAACTTAGTAGGGAATATAGCCTTTGGAATTTTGTATCTATGAACTCAAATAGGATTTAAGAAAGGCGTAATTCATTTAATAATTGTAACGGAATAATGGGACATGAAGGAGCATTTTTAGGAATGATTTTAGGTGGGTGAGGGAAATAGGCAAATTTAATTATTTAATAAATTAATTTTCCGGTGCAACTAGGGGATCGAGTGACATGTGTACGGGTGAGGTTTTTCCTAATTAAATAATTGAAAAAGGAATCTAATGAGGGTTTGGGAAACTAATCACTTGAAAACTATATAAAAAGGACTGCGGAGGAAGAGTATGGATCACATCTGGTTTGCATAAGGTTACGTTGCCATAATTTATCTTGACATAACATTTCTTGTGGGAGTTGGGGATAAACAACTCGGACAATGAGTGGTAGATAGACATTGTGAGGCGAGTTGGGAAGCTAGCATTTTCTGGTAATGTGTGTGTGGCCCCTTTGTGGCTCAAGGGGATAGTGGGGAACAAGAGTACCCCTAGCGTTGGTTGGGAGGTATTGGTGAGGTCTCAACAGTCGGAAAGCATGAGCAGGATGGAGTGCGAGCACGGGGCAACAACAGTGGAACCTACAGCTTTGCTAAAGGTACACACGTCTAAATTTTACAATTTCTATTTAGTTGATTCCGTGCTTATTTACATCTAGATGGTATGAATTTTGGGTTTCTCACACTGCGTTTGTTGTTAATGTATCCAACTTTATGGTTCACTCAAGAGGGACTACATTCATCTGTAGTTTTTGGTCTCTATTGCATAAAGAGAGCCCCTTTTTATTTATTTATCTGTAGGTCTATTCCAGTAGTGCAAATAACATTATCGATTCGAGTTTTGTCTACATGCTCTCTTATTCTTGTAGCGTAGGATGGTTTCACTCGTTAGATTTTTCCTTTTATCTTTGTGTATCTTTTTATTTCTGGAGTTACTGTCTAGTTTTTGCATGGACAGGATGAGTTCCAGAATCAAAACCTTGATTGTGATTTTATAAACTTTACCTGCATTTTATAAAGGAACGAGTTGTATTTTTATAAACACTGACTACATTTTTTTTTATCCGTCGAATTGCGATTTTTTTTTTTACTCGATTATGGCACATCATGTCGAATCTATTCGTAAAGTTTTTATGGAATGCCTTCCACTCCTTGCCTTGTGTTACTGTCTGTTTAGTCCATTTTGATTTCATTAAAAGTTGAATGATGAGATTTTGTTTTAGGGATGAAAAGAGATACAAACTTACTCAACTAGTTGATTGTTAAATATAGTAGAAACTCAAATATTTATCATTAAATTTAACTGTGGTCTATCACCGGATTCGACCCCTAGATCTATTTGCCACACCATGAGGATGTTACTCAATAACCCTAGTTTTCGCGATTACCATTTCGATTCTCATGTTTATCCAGTGGGTAGATGGGTGGACCTGCTACAGTTCATCTCTTGGGAACGCGTCGAGATGGGATTTTTACGACGGTGGTCAAGCGTCCTCCTTCGATCTTTATTGTATATTTAATTTTGGACTGAATCCCTGCAAAAGTGAGCTGACCAAGTTTGGATTGAATGCCTCCTACCGTGGATCCTTCCTTTAGCGGTTAACGCATTTCACAACCTGTTTGGTGATGGGATAAGAGTTAGACGTCTGGGTAGGTGCGTTTTCCAACTAGCGGGTTGTTAATTCCTACCTTTACAGTCTTGAGTGCGTCTAGAATCAAGAAACATGTTTTTAGTCTGAGCTTTGGCAGTGGCAGTTCCCTTGTGAAGTTTCTGCAATTTATGAGTAATCAGTGGCACCCGCCCTTTTATATATCAAAATTTTATTGCTTAAATGATGGAGTGGTTATTATATATGTGATTAAACAGCTATCGTACCCATTTATCTTGGAATATAACATTCATACAACAACTCTGTCATTAATAACCGTTATAATCATGTTAATAGTTGCTTCAATTTTCATAGTTCCTTTGATGTTGATTTTAGCAGTTATTTAATCGCTTAGATTACAATAACTTAACCTAGATTTTAATAGTTAATTATGAATACAAAACTATATCAATGAACTTGAAGAAAAATATGTTCAGAATATAGTACACTAGGTTTTCAAGGTAAAATAGGAATCTCCAATTGCAATGCAAAAGTTGACGCAAGAATAGATTTATTCCATGTAATTTAATCACAAATCATTAATATAATGTCATGGTAAGTTTATGATGGGTCAAATTGAATCAATTTCATAGATTGGTTCCATGTCAACTTATATCATCAATATTATCATAGGTTGATTCTTGTTCAATCATATCTATTACTATAATCATAAATCCAAATAATGGTTTAATTTTATTAATGTGTCATCGTAGTTTAATAGTTCACTCGTTTTGCAAATAGTCATAATGGTTTAATTATTTTACTGCGTCATCTCCCTACAACAGTCTTACTCTCTTTTACCAAAGTCTTAATGGCTAATTATATTAATGTGTTAACTTCTTATAATAGTTCGATTGCTCTACAATAGTCTTAACTGTTTTAGTTGGCAATACTAGGATTATCGCTTCATAGCAGTTTTATTTGTTTTCGCAATAGAGAATTGATTAAGTACTTATTAAATCCTTGATGTTGTTAATGGAATCCTTGCGTAGAAATTATAATTATTTAATGGTGTGTTAATTCTTCTCTTCACAATGTTTAGGGTTTGTAAATTCAAAGGAGGGCAGGTAAGCATGGTTTTAATTCTAGAAGAAAGTAGGAATGTATTGTTAAGAGATTTTATATTTCTTTAAGGTATGGTAGTTAAGATTGGGGTTCCTAGTGTTGGTTATTGTGTCTTGATTTTAATATTTGTGACTTTTTAAGTTTACGCCTTAGATACTATTGAGCTTGTCGCATGGTGGCGGCCTGATTCCTCGGTGGGATCAAGGCGTGCTTGAGCGACATGCACATATAAGAACCTTAAATTGGGTCTTGTGATTCCTAACATTGATGGTCATTATTGGAATTGACGTTTGTACTTTTCTATGTAATGTTTAATGTGAGTGTTCCTCTCTCACTGTAAAGGTTTGGTTATTTTGTCGTCGATGCTGGTTACATTGGGTTAGTCTGATGATTTTCCTTAGCTTAGTAGGTTGTGTCTTGCTTGTTTCGGGTGAGATGTAGAAACCTCCTTGTTCCTTAGAAAAAATGCCAATCTGGATACCTTAAATGGTCAAAATAGAGGGGAACCTAGGCTTGAACATTGCTTATGTGTCCTGGAGGTCTTAACCTTGAATGGTAGTATCGACAGATAGTCGCTTTTATTTTTTCTAATTGATTTTTGTATGTTTCATCCAGTTGCATGATGTGCTTGTATGTTGGGTTGTTAAGTTGTGTGTTTCCTGAATTGTGTGCATTGTGTTCGTCATCGAGTTTCGTTGATTGACTGTTGTCGTGGTTACCTTCCCGCTTTTGAAAAAAAAAATTCACTTGTTATGCATCGCATGTTGTCGTAACAATGGGGGTCATTACATATGGTATCAGAGCGGGTTCGACCCGCGACTTGGGATCACTAAGACTTCCATTGATTAGATACTTGATTATAAAATGTCGCTAATTAAATTTATATGTATTTGTGCAGGTAATCATGGTCATAGGACACTACGAAGGTAGACAAAGGGGTGCTAGGGGAGGAGGTGTGACACCCCCAGTAGTGTCGACGCCCTAGCGGTCTAACTCGTAGGGAGACGAAAATGTTTTCGGGTAGGAACATATAGGTGTGGGTGATGTGGTTGGGATGATTAGGTCCTTTCAGCAGGTGTCTGAGGCACTGATCAACTGCATGGATAGAGATTATGCTAGGGCTTCGAAACCTCCGAAGGTTCCATCGCATTTTTCGGTCGGTTCTAGTAGCATTCACCGCGAACTCGAGAAGGTGAAATTTCTCGATTTATTTGGTGCCCTAGACGACATAGTCATCGAGGCATGGTTAGAGAATACGGCGATGTTCTTTCCACTTTGTGGATATACATCCAACATAAAGGTCCACATGGAAGTATTTCAATTGAAGGGGAGTGCTCTTCTATGGTGGAAGACACTCATGCCGCAATTGAACATGGTCTTTGAAGACATGTCATGGGAACTGTTCAAGGAACGGTTTTGGAAGAGGTATCCATATGAGGAATTCATTGAGCGTCATCTCAACAAGTTCAACACCTTGCGAAATGACAGTCATACGATGCCTGAGTACGAGGCCCGTTTCATTGAGCTTCTTAAGTATGCTCCCCACCTAAATACCAAGAAACTTAAGGTTAACATGTTCTTGTTTGGACGTAATGTTAGAATTCATGCAAAGGTGAGGATTTTTATGCCTCAAACCTTACATGATGTTTTCGAGAAGGCCCTCATAGAAGAGGAGGAACTTATCAGTGGGGGCTAGAGTAGGACTCTAACAAGACCAGTGGGACGGGCGTCATATGGTGTGAAATAACATCAGATATTAGCTAGACAGTCACAAGGATTTCGATGCACTCAAAGAGGGTCCCCATACACAACACCATGACAATCGACGCCTTATCAATAAACTCCTTAAAGAGGACAAAAACACCAACAACAACGTCGACCACAACAACAATAGTTTAGGCCTATTCAGTAGAACAAACTATGGTTCTAGGATGGTGGGCTGTCAATTTCTACTTCAGGTACCAGGATTACTAGACTGAAGAAATGGTGTTGGACATGTGGAGAGCCATATTACCAACGTGACTGCCCAATGGAGAGGAATAGAGAATATCGATCAGTCAAACCCAATACCATGGGAAATTTGGGCAAGGCCCATCGGATTCATGCAATGGTGAATGATCGCCTGACAGAGAACAAGTTGACTGTGCTCAAGACATCAGGTAATGTCTCTAACCAGACCCTTCTTATTTTGAAAGATCCATGCACTATAGACAGTTTTATTTCTGGTGCAACGCTAAAAATAATTAAGGTAAAGGCAGTTGAACATGACGAGTTTAGATTGTACAAATGGCTTCGGGAACCAAACAAAAGGTTGGAGGGAAGGTTACAGGCTGTATCCTTAACCTAGGAGATTTTGTCACGAGGGCCAACCTGTACGTCATGATCTTAGGATCTTATGACGTCGTGATCAGAATGGACTGGTTGGAATCATATGAGGTGATTGTCAGCTGTAAGATGAAACAAATGAGCTTGGTCGATGATGAGGGACATAGACGCATGATTGTAGGTTAGAACCGAGGAGTTTCCCTGAGTTTCATCTCTTCCTTGTAGCTACAGAAGCGCATGCGCAAGGGATGCAAGATATATGCACTCCTTGCATTAAATAAGAAGGGCATAGAAGAAGGTCTAGAAAACATTCCCCAAGGAGTTACACGGATTACCACCAGAGAGGGAATTGGAATTTACCATCTACCTTAAACCAAGAAATGAGTCGATAGCGAGAATGCCTTATTAGATGTCGACCCCTAAGTTACAATATATTAAAATGCAACTGAAGGAGTTGTTGGACCTAGGACTTATATGTCCAAGTGCGTCACCGTGGTGTGTGCCTGTTATTTTCATACGGAAGAAGTATGGGTCATGGAGACTCTGCATTGACTACCATTAATTGAACAAGGTAACGGTCAAGAATCAATATCCATTACCAGGGATTTATGATCTTTTTGATCATATCAAAGGCACGACAGGGTTTTCAAGTATTGACTTGAGATCAGGGTATCACCAGTTACATATCAAGGAGGATGAAATCTCTAAGACTGTATTTAAGATGAGCTTTGGACATTACGAGTTTACAGTTTAACCGTTTGGACTGACGAACACCCCAGGGGTATTTATGAGTTTGATGAATAGGGTGTTCGGCGAATACTTAGACAAGTTCATCCAAGTATTCATTGACAATATTTTTATTTACTCTTGGACGATGGAGGAGAATGAAGATCACTTGCGCATGGTACTACAGTGTCTATGAGTGATAAAAAATGTTTGAAAAGTTGTTGAAATGCTCATTTTATCAATCAAAGATTCATTACTTAGGGCATGTCATATCCGGTGAAGGTATCATTGTTGATCCAACAAAGGTTAAGGCTATTATGGAATGGACTACACCAATGAATATCCTATAAGTACGGAACTTTAGGATTTCTTATGTGAAGTCCCTCGAATCCTTGTTAATGGGAATGCCGAAACCCCAATCCCTGAAGTGCCGAAATGCCACTTCAGGGATATTTTGGGTTTTGTGACTTCGGGGTTTTCAATGCAAAGGCCCTTGGCTCCTTGTCATTAGGATTTTCGGTATTTCGAACCCCGAATTACCAAAATCCTAAAATTCCTCACTTAACAATCCTTCTTGTGACTCGAGAGTTAGAGTGACTAAGAATTTTGGCTTACACTCTAGACTTACAAACTCCGAATCCCCAGAATGATCTAACGGCTCAAAACATATCACGATCAATGGTCCATGTTGATTCCTGATACGAAAGTGATGGGTTCATCAAATCCTTATCCACCTTGCATATCCTCTGGATCCTACGGTCCTCACAACTTCGTGAGTTCTCCACGGAGAATTGAAACCGCTTGTTTCCTCCTTGATAACTTCTGTGAAACGGACCAGCATTCTTCCACTGGAAATTGGCTTCTGCATGATAATATCTCTCCCTCCCTTTGAACACTTCAAATGTACTAATCCTCCTGAGATTTCCCTTGCAAACTCAAGTCTCTCAAAAGGACTCCTCCATGCACTCCTTGTGGAAAAATTTCAAATAACCCCTGGTTATTTGATTTCTCGACCCTGTGCACTCTTTGCAGCAGTGGTCCTTCAATATTTTCCTTAGGTAATAACTTCTAAGGCTTCGAATAGCTTGTGCAAACCTTGCACAACTTCTGTGCTTCACCTGCACTTCTGCTGGAATGAGAACAATGGTATCCTTCCTAATATTTCTGAAATAAAACTCAGAACCCTTGTCAATGCACACCTTGTAGACATTTCACTGCACTCCTTGTAAGAACTCTCAGGACGAGAAATAATTGAAACTCATTCTCTTTCTTCTCTCAGACTTCATACATTCAACATGAAATCATACTCATAACACATAATTGAAACAAATGCATACAGAGAAACAAAGAAACTGTAAACATAACATTCAACAAATGTAAACAATAAGCATCATAACACCATGAAAGTTGAGTCAAAGCTTCATATATTAACTCAAGTTCTCTTGTACATGGATTCTTCTCTACAACTCTTTGCTACAGCTCTCCAGATTATGAAAATGTAAATGATAATCAAAAGTTACAAGTGATACAAGGGTGAGGGTGTCTATATTCGTTTTCCCTTCTATGCTTCTAAAACTGTCTAATCCATAATTCAAATCTACCTACTTCCATTAACTGGGCTTAAATGCCTTTTACATTGACAGATAAGAGAAAATCGCTCAAGACATGTTTACAATAGCCAGATATAAATGAAAGTACGCTTGTAGCTATTACATTAATATATGTTCTTTAATTTTTTAAAAATATTTTAAAACATGTAAAATGTGTGTTGCGCTCCTCCAGTTGTCTTCCACCTTCATGCTCGCTTGGCTGGCTACATATGATGCTCTTGCATCATACTCCCTCGCTTGAAAATTTTCATGAACTCCTGTTCATGAGCTCTTGCACGGTCTGTCGATGCTTATGAATTTCTACCTCATCTTCCCAACTGGCATCTTCAACTGGATGTCCTTTCCATTGGACCAAGTATTCAAAATACTCCTTCCTCCTGGTCATTTTACTAACCCTCTTTTCAATTATGCTTTCCATCTGTGGCTTTTCATCTACAAGCATTTGTTTTGTCCACTGAATTTCTTTCTATTTTTCTTCTGCTCCTGCTTCTTCATCTCTTTAAGGGTACAAATCCCCAACATTGAATATCGATGAGATTCTAATCCCATCGGGTAATTCAATCTCATATGCGTTTGTCCCAAATTTCCTTATGACTCTGCATGGTCCAATCTTTTTCATATTTAGTTTGTTATATGTTCCCCTTGGGAACCTTTCCTTTCTTAGATGTGCAAGAATTAGATCACCAACTTCAAATTGACGTTCTCTCCTATGTTGATTTTCTCTGTGCTTGTATTCTTGACTGGAATTCTGCAACCACTCCTTAATTCAGCTATGAAGCTCCTTCATTGCTTCTGCAAAGTCCTTTGCACTAACACTTCTAAATTCATTTCGTTCTAAATCTTTCAATTTAGAAACTCCCCTTGTCTGCATTCCATATACTATTTGGAATGGATTCTTCCCTGTTCTTATGTTAAGCGAATCATTATAAGTGAATTCCACCTGTGACAGAATGTGATCCCACTCACTGTGGTGTTCAGTCACTAAGATCCTCAACAAATCTCCCAAGCTCCTGTTAATGACTTCTATCTACCCATCCGTCTGAGGATGATATGATGAGATAAAAGACAAACTTGTCCCCATGTTTTTCCACAAAGTCCTCCAGAAATGTCCAACGAACTTGGTATCCTGATCAGAAACGATACTCTTTGGCAAGCTGTGAAGTCTGACAACTTCTTTGAAAAATAGGTTCGCAATATGAGTTGCATCGCTGGTTTTCTGGCATGGTATGAAATGTTCCATCTTGGAAAATTTGTCTACCACCACAAAGATTGAATCATATCCTCTATGTGTCCTTGGCAATCCCAATACAAAATCCATGCTCACTGCATCCCACGACCTTTCTGGTATGGGTAATGGCTAGTATAACCCTGTATTCTTCCTTTTCCCTTTTGTGTGATGACAAATTTTGCATCTGTCCACAAATATTTTTACATCTATCCTCATCCCTAGCCAAAAATATGAGCCATTCAACTTTGAGAACGTCTTATCATGACCAAAGTGTCCAGCCAATCCACGACTATGTTTTTAGTTCAACAGATTCTCCCTCATGGAGCATTTTGGAATACATAGTTGATTGCCCCTGAATAGTAATCCATCTTGGATCATTTATTTGGTCAACTGGCTTCTGTTTCTGAGAACTAGATTCTTAGATGCTTCATACACTTCCTTAAAATCTGGGTCATCCTCGTACATTTCTTTGAGGTTATCAAAACCTAAAGTCTTGACTCTGAACTCCTGCATAAGCAAACATTTCCTGCTCAAAGCATCAACAACTTTGTTAGAAGTTCCAGAAATATTCTTAATCACAAAAGTAAAATTCTGCATGAATTCAATCCATTTAGCATGCTTTTGGTTCAGCTTCTCCTGTTGAGTCATGAATTGTAAAGCGTGATTATCACTGTACAAAATAAACTCTTTAGGAACCAAATAATGTCTCCATTTCTTCAGTGCTTGTATGAATGCATAGAATTATTTTTCATATGTTGAGTAAGCAAACATTTCCTGCTCAAAGCATCAACAACTTTGTTAGAAGTTTCAGAAATATTCTTAATCACAAAAGTAAAATTCTGCATGAATTCAACCCATTTAGCATGCTTTTGGTTCAGCTTCTCCTGTTGAGTCACGAATTGTAAAGCATGATTATCACTGTACAAAACAAACTCTTTAGGAACCAAATAATGTCTCCATTTCTTCAGTGCTTGTATGACTGCGTAGAATTCTTTGTCATATGTTGAGTACTTGATCTTCACTTCATTTAGTTTCTCACTGAAATATGTGATCGGCTTGTCCTCTTGGCTCAAGACCACTACAATTGCAAATCCACTCACATCACACTTGACCTAGAATGTCTTGCTAAAATCTGGCAAAACCAGAATTGGTTGCTCAGTTATCTTCTTCTTCAATAGATTGAAACTTTTCTTTGCTTCCTCTGTCCAGTGAAAAGATTTATGTCTTTTCTTCACCTTATCCATCATTGGTGCGCTAATTCCACTAAAATTTTGGATGAATTTCCTATAGAAACTAGCCAAACCATGGAAGCTTCAAACTTCAAACTCATTTTTCGGTGATGGCCAATTCTTAATCGCATTTACCTTTTCCGGATCCATTTTCATCTCATTTGCAGAGATAACAAAACCCAAATAAATGAGTTTTTTCCTCATGAATGATGATTTCTTCACATTGATCAACAATTCCTCTTGTTGTAATCTCCTCGTTATGGTAACGAAATGCTTTAAGTGCTCTGCTTCTGTCTTGCTGAAAATTAATATATCGTCAAGATATACAATGATGAATTTCCCAATGAAATCCTTTAGGCCTTCGTTCATCAATCTCATGAAAGTACTGGGCGCATTCGTTAAGACAAATGGCATGAAAATCCATTCATACAACCCCTCATTTGTTTTGAATGTTGTCTTCCATTCATCACCTTCTCTCATTTGAATTTGATGATACCCGCTTTTCAGATCAATCTTTGAAAAGAATCTTGCTTCACTAAACGAATCCATCAAGTCATCCATCCTTGGTAATGGAAATTTGTATCTGATGGTAATCTTATTTATTGCCCTTGAGTCTGTACACATCCTCCAGCCTCCATCTTTCTTTGGGTTGATCACTGTCAGGACAACGCATGGACTCAAGCTCTCTCGAATCAATCCTTTGTCCATTAAGTCCTTGACCTGTCTCTTGACTTCCTCATTTTCCTACGGCATCAACCTGTATCCTTCTTTGTTTGGTAAACTGGCTCCAGGTATAAGATTGATGTGATGGCTTATACTTCTGATTGGTGGCAACGAACAAGGTAGTTCGTCCACTACTATATCAACAAACTCTTCCAACAACTTTTGGATTTCTTCTGGTAAACCATCTATCCTTATACTGCTCAAAACAATTTTGGGCTTCTTGACCACAATAAATTGCGTGTCTTCCTTCCTTTTAACCTCCTTAAGAAGTTCCTTCCCACTCATGAGAAGTACAGTGTTGTTCACCTTTGTTTTCACTTCTTTGTTCTTAATCGACAACAACATGTGAGTCCTACCATTTTCTCCAGGGCGTATGTGTTCTTTCTCCCATCATGAACTACGTTTCTATATTATTGCCACGTTCTACCCAACAATAGATGACAAACATCCATGGGAATGAAATCACACAATATTTCATCCTTATATCCTCCTATTTTAAATTCAACTAAACATTGTTTAGTGACATTTACCTGATGTCCTTTTTGTAGTCACGAAACTCTGTATGGGATTGGATGTACAACAGTCTCCAACTCCATCTTTTCTACCATCTCTGTAGATACGATATTGTTTGTGCTACCGCTATCCACTATGACCTTGCACAGTTTGTCTTTAGTTTTGCAAGCAGTCTGAAACAGACTGTTTCTTTGGGCTGGGTTCTCTGCCTCCTTCTCTGGCTTCAAGAGAATTTTCCTCATCATTAAGGATCTTCCTCCCTCAACGTCTTCTGCCTCAACATTCCTTCCTTGATCTTCGGTAATGTGAGTTTCACCACCATTTTTTTTCTTATCTAGACACTAATAGGATTTATGTCCAATTTTTCCACAAACAAAGCACTTCACTTCACCACCTCTACCTCTTCCTCTTCCTCTAGCTCGAGGAAAAGTATTTCTCTCAGCATACTGCCCTCTCTGTGAGCTTCCTCCTCTCTCATGTTGAGTTTGAGGTTTCTTCCCCTGTTCTTTAGATTTATGAGTTCTGTCTTGGGAAATTGTTTTACCTCTGGCTTGACTTCTTCTTCGGCCTCTTTGACCTTGCTTTTGGCTCAGCTTCTCTTCAGCTTTCAGAGCCATCTGATAAGCATCTTCCACAGTCTGAAGGGTCATCATGCTCATCTCATCTTGAATGTCATACCGTAGACCATTCATGTATCTGGCAACCTTTTCATCATCGCTTTCCTGATGACCTTCTCTGATGTTTATCCTGTAGAACTCTTCAATGTATTCTTTTACTGACATCAGCTTCTATCTCAAATTCTGCATCCTCTGAAATAGAGTGATTTGATAATCCTTGGGTATAAATTTGAATTTCATCTTTGCAACCATTCTATCCCATCTTTTGATTTTCTGCTTTCCTTTGTAGCGTCTGTCAGTGTGCAGTCCATCCCACCATAGTGTTGCATGCCCTTTAAGTCTAATGACGGCATGTTTGACTTTCTTATCTTCCTCGACATCATCATATTCGAATCATTTATCTAGAGCTCTAATCCAGTATAAAAGCTGTTCAACATCCAAGTTTCCCTCATACACTAGAATGTTCATTTTTTCTCTGGCACCTATCCTTGCAACAACCCTGAATAGGCATTCATCCTTAGCATATTCAACTACAACTTCTTCTCCTTCATGTCCAGCTTCATTTTCACTTTCATCTTCGCTGATATCTCCAGCGTCAACTGTGCGCCTCTATGTTGTCTCCATAGCATCAAGTCTGGCACGTAACTCACACGTTTCTCTTTCCATGGTTGGATCAGGCATTGGTCTGTCCCTTCTCCTAGATGGCATGGATGTAAAATGTTCCTCTTTTCTCTGCTACAGAAAGTAAATAAATTTTTCTATGTTCTGATACCACAACTGGTGCATACCCCCGACCCTCGGGCCAAGATCCATGCAGGATCATTCTAAACCTTCCCCCTTGAGTCAAATTAACTCTTCGATTCCCCACAGATAATCCGACACACACACAATGGTGTTTTTCCATAGGTCCTTATGAGTATGCCCATGTGATTAAACACAAGGCATCACCCTAATCTCCTAACCACAANTGTTGTCGAGTTTTCTAGCTCTCCAACTGCCGAAACACGAAATTCTGAAACGCCAAATTCTTTGGCAGCGTCCTCCTCCATAGTTGTATTGTGTTTCACGACTTCTGGAATTTCGGTGCAAAGGATCCCGATTCCTTGTCTTCGAAAACACTGAAATGCTGAAATCTCGATATGTTCAACAAAGGCTGGCTCTCCAATGGTTATGAACGGGACTCTTTCATTGATTCAGAGTTTCGAACTTTGCGATTTCACGAATCATGATGCAAGACTTCTCGACTCTCCAACCTTCGAAACCCCAAAACAGTCAACAGGAATTGACACTACCTGGCAACGAGTATGCGCCACCTATATTCTCAAGAATCCTCTGTCTGTGTCATGGATTCCTACCACCTATCACTCTTCTCGGCTTTCGGGGCTTGAACAAGCCTTTGACTACCATTTCCCTACTACTTCAAAATATTGAATTTCGAAATGGCGCCTTCTACGAAATCAACGGCTAATAGCCTCCCTTTAGATCTGACGACCCATGTTATTTCGGGCTTCCGAGTACCGGGAGTTCAAGACTCTCAATTCCAAACCACTGACTTCTCGGGTTCCCGAACCCCGAAACACCGAAATGCTGAAATGCCACTTCACCAATACTTCGCGTTTCACGACTTCGAGATTTTTATGTGAAGTGCCCCGAATCCTTGTCAATGGGAATGCCGAAACCTCGATCCCCGAAGTGTCAAAATTCCACTTCAAGGATATTTCAAGTTTTGTGACTTTGGGGTTTTCAATGCAAAGGCCCTTGGCTCCTTGTGATTAGGATTTCCAATATTTCGAATCCCGAATTACCGAAATCCCGAAATTCCTCACTTAACAATCCTTCTCGCAATTCTGGAGTTAGAGTGACCAAGGATTTTGGCTTACACTCCGGATTTACAAACTCGGAATCCCCAGAATGATTTGATGGCTCAAAACAGATCACGGTCAATGGTCCACATTGATTCCTAATACTAAAGTGATGGGTTCATCCAATCCTTATCTACTTTGTAGCTCCTCTGGATCCTACGGTCCTCGCAACTTCATGAGTTCTCCACAGAGAATTTCAATCACTTGTTTCCTCCTTGATAACTTCTGTGAAATGGACCAACGTTCTTCCACTGGAACTTAGCTTTTGCGCGATAATTTCTCTCCCTCCCTTTGAACACTTCAAAGGTACTAATCCTCCTAAGCTTTCCCTTGAAAACTCAAGTCTCTCAAAAGGGCTCATGCACGTACTCCTTGCGGCAAACTTTCAAATAACCCCTGGTTATTTGATTTCTCGACCCTGTGCACTTTTTGCAATAGTGGTCCTTCAATGTTTTCCTTAGGTAATAACTTCTAAGGCTTCGAATAGTCTGCACACACCTTGCACGACTTCTGTGCTTCACCTGCACTTCTACTGGAATGAGAACAACGATATCCTTCCTGAGATTTCTGAGATAAAACTCAGAACCCTTGTCAATGCACACCTTGCAGACGTTTCATTGCACTCCTTGTAGGAACTCTCAGGACGAGAAACAATTGAAGCTCATTCTCTTTCTTCTCTCAAACTTCATACATTCAACATGAAATCATACACATAACACGACATTGAAACAAATGCATACAGAGAAACAAAGGAACTGTAAACATATCATTCAACAAATGTAAACAATAAACATCATAACACCATGAAAGTTGAGTCAAAGCTTCATATATTAACTCAAGTGCTCCTGTACATGGATTCTTCTCTACAACGCTCTTCTATAGCTCTCCAGCTTATGAAAATCTGAATGATAATCAAAATTTACAAATGATACAAGGGTGAGGGTGTCTATATTCGTTTTCCCTCCTACACTTCTAAAACTATCTAATCCATAATTCAAATCTACCTACTTTCACTAACTGGGCTTAAATGCCTTTTACATTGATAGATGAGAGAAAATCTCTCACGATCTGTTTACAACAACCATATATAAATGCAAGTACACTTCTAGCAATTACATTAATATCCATTCTTTAATTTTTCAAAAATATTTCAAAACGTGTAAAATGTGTGTTGCGCTCCTCCAGCTGTCTTCTGCCTTCATGCTCACATGCCTCCCTGCTTACGATGCTCCTACATCACACCCTTCAAAAATGATCTAAACCTTTAGCATCTGACAATACAAGGTGGAAATTAAAGACATGTTATGTCTTGGCTTTCATTTTCTACTATATCTCTTCTAACAATGTAGGGTGAAAATTAAAACTGTAATACTAACGAATCCAATGACATTTTGGATCTATAACAACTTTTTCTTAATTTTGATTTAACATTAAATGTTTTATGTAATAGTTATCTTTAAACATTTTGGTTTACTATATCATATTCAATTTATTATGTCAAAGTAAAATAAATTAAAAGAATTGTATCTTAATCTGGAAAAATACAGTTTCATCTTTTCTTAATAAAAGAGCTGTTATGCCTTTCATGTTACGAAATATGTTACCTCCCTACTTTATTATTGATTCATATACTACCATAATTAATTATATAATCAGAAGCCTCTCCTCCAATATTGAATCCCAAAACTTTTTCCTTTTGCGATTCCAAAATTTATGTGTTGTAATCAGATTATGTATCGCACTACACCTACATATTCCCATGTACTTACAATCTGTAACTTTCATCGTCTTCTCTTAAATTACGGCATTGAACGCGTCGTAACCAATTGCACGTTGAAGAAGCATAACATGTTAAGTCGGTTACAATTCAACGCGGATAAGGTTTGATTGAAAGAGGATATGTGCGGCTATGAATCCTTCACTGTCTTCAATTACACGGAAGTCACATCAATAGTAATTACTATAGGCGGCTGCTGATGCATGCATCACCTTCAATTTTTTATGACCTCCAATTTTTAATGTAGACGAATAAAAAATTGAGTTATACAATCTTTTTGTTTGTGGGACAAGAGATTTTTTGACCTTTAGATATTTGACTGTAAAAGTTGACTTATACATACCCTACTCCCTCTAGAATTGAACTTATACCATACCATACAAAGTTGAGTTATAAAACCTCTTTGTTTGTGAAATAAAAGATCCCTTCACTCCTAAAGTTAACTTATACATACCCTACTCCCTCTAGAATTAAATTTAAAGGTATATTCTTAACCATTAAAAATGATATTTATATACATGAGATACTTAAAAAAAAAAAAAAAAACAATTTATTGCATTCTTTTCAATTTTACAAATTATATACCATTACTTTCATTTTTCATTATAAATCTAGTCTATGTAATAATCTCACAATACCATATAACCATATATATATATATGCTCTTTTCAAACTTAACCTATTTATAATAAACATTTTAATGTAGCATATATATACTCTTTCCAAACTTATTTATAATGAGCCTTTTAATGAATACCATATATATATATATATATATATATATATATATATAAAATGAACATTTTAATGATATTAGATTAATGAATGTGTTTAAAATAATGAACATTTTAATGATATTAGCTCAATAGACATCAAATATTAATAATGAATGTGTTTAAATTTAGTGAGATATTATTAAGTTAATGATTTTGATAATGAGAAATAAACTTGGATACATATGCATATGTATAAATAGATTTAAATATGATAAAATGATGATGGTTAAAAAATATGTTTTAAGATCACTAAAAGAAATATTATTATATTTATTTTTAATAATAATAATAATAATTTATTTTTAAGATTACTATCATTGATAAAGTTTATGAAAGTATACATACTCTATTTTTCTAAATTTAAATATGTAAAAGGAAAAAAAATATATTCTTAAACCCACTCAAATTCTATAAAAAAAAAAAAAATTGACTTACCATCACATCTACAAATACAAAAATGTCAATGTCGAATACATAAATGTCTCCTCATCGTTCATAAATGTCGAGACATCCTCATCGTTCGAAATGCCATCTTTGTCTTTTTATCATTTTTTTGCTTTGAATGATCATCGCTGATGCAGAGGAAGTTTGAATGAGAGTAGGATATTTGCCGCKATGCATCCTTGACTTTCTTGYGTTAGACGGASGAAATATCGACAGTTGTAGGGGTTGGTGTTGATGCATACATCTCCTACACTWTTACGCTSTATGGGGCCAACATATGTGCTTTGATCCAAACAATTCGTCCAATAAAACGGCCAACCATAAATAAAATCAGATTGATGCAGGGGAGTAAATGTAGACGATAAGAAAGCTGAAATAAGAAGTATTGTGTTTTGATCATGGCTGTAGAATGATATGATGCAAACAACGGCTTTGACCAAACCTTCAGACACTGAGCGCCTTGACATTGATATTAGAGTCGTATGGGAGTGATTTTTATTTGAAAGTGATCTGATTGTATAATTAACTATGTATGACCCCAGCAGAGTAGTAGATGAATAATTATAATCAGATTGTATAATTAATTTTGTAATGTATATTTATCTTTTTGGAATGAACTAATTTAAATTTATCATTTATCAAACTCATTGTATTTTAGGAGAGAGATAGTCAAATTTAATCACCCAAACACACATTTATGTGCTCTATACACAACAACACAAATATGATATACATTGACCAGCATCCTTTAATGTTTGTATACTTAGGATATACATGGAATGCTGCTCCTCAACCCCTATTAATTTGGTATTTTTCAATTTCGCAGTCTATATTCATCTTTTTGAAATCCATTAAAATCTACATTGATACCTAATTCACTTAATTATATAGTCAAGTTCCATCATTCTCAAATAATTTTATACTTTTATATCATATTTGTTAGATAAGGGAACAAGGGCTTACGTTTTCATTGAACGGGAACCAATGCTCACTTTGCCGATCCTAGACACTTGGAACGAAGCTGAACTAGTACGGTGAAGAGAGGTCGACCAGACAGAGGTGAGTAACTACCGATGGGCGTTAGACTCCCTGAATCAGATACGCAATCGACCAGAGCATTACTCATGGCGCACCATATATAAATACATGCACTTTTTATTGGGGAGTGGGCCGACAGGGACTATCAAACGATCAATTCTTGGTTCAGCATAGCAATTTCTAGCTCTATGTAGTTTCTAGTTCATTGGTCAAAAGGCATGCCAGCCGCTGAGAAATTCACATGCATGATCGATCGGAAATGACCCAAAAGGCATACTTTATATATGTTTCTGCACACAGATCTCGGTGCGATTCATGGTGTCCAACCTCGAACATGCATTTGTGCATATATTTGTTATGTACTAGATCTCAGAATCATAAAAAAAAATGATATTTTTATTGATAGAAAGCAATGTTTATTTTCCTCGTCAAAAGGAAAACCTTCATCAAAGAAATACTCTATTACAATAATTCCGAAGGAAAATATTTCTCATGCCTCATAGTCTTATTTATACTAATTCTATCTTTTAAAGAACATTTTAGAAGAAGATCTCTCTAGCAACATAAACGCCTATTAGGTCTTGTTACATTGACTTGTTCACATTTATTAAATAGGCCTTATTAACTAATGTCATCCTTTATTACAGGGAAAATATATTATTCTACATATGGCTAGGTCCGTAACATGCCCTCCCCTTTGAAGAACAAACTTTTCCTCAAGGCTTCAGATGAGAAAATTGTTGCAGAATGGTGGTCGACTCCCAGGTAGAATATTCTAGAGTTGTGTATTTACACTGAGCTAACACTTCCTCGATGGTGTGATGAAGGAGACGACCCTCTCATTGGTCCAAGACTACTTGTGGCTACAACCAAATGGAACATTCTTCATCCAACTAAGAGAGATTGGTTTGAGTTTGGCACTTTGTTCCAATCACCTTCTTTAAGAATGAGACAAAAAAAATAGGATGGAGCTTAGAATGACTGGGTAGAGCTAATTGGTAGGCCACATGTCCCACTCGCATGATAATTGTATAAGGACCATCAAATTTGGGAGCAAGTTTCTAACAATGTTAAGCTTTGAGTGGAGTCTTCCTGTAAATTTTGATACAGAGATACACCTGGTCCCCTACAACAAATTGACATTTGAAATGACCTTGATCTTCTACAATGTAAAACTCTTCTCTATTGTGATGGGTCTTGAAACATCATATACATGTATCCATTTCCATAATTCATTCAATTCATTTATGAATGGTTGTAGGTAGACATCCATATTCTTCACTTGTATTCTACCATGGACTATAAGAGCCAACATAAGATGTTTATTCTTCATGGGAAACCTA
Organism: Picea mariana; assembly: GCA_032191745.1. NCBI lineage: Eukaryota > Viridiplantae > Streptophyta > Pinopsida > Pinales > Pinaceae > Picea > Picea mariana. Next base: position 39,855 of record JASDQU010790133.1, on the reverse strand, counting down.
TCATGCCCACATTTCAGACATATCTCTTTGTCTGCATATTCTCCTCTATATAGAATAAAATCATTAATACATACATGATATTGTATGTACTCAACACCGAACATTTTTCACATCTTATTTGCCTCTTCGCAACTACTGTCCAAGACATTATCACCTGGAAGAACCTTACCTTTGAATAACCTACAGTTAGTGGGAAATAGAAAGTACAATGTCATTTAAAGTTCATAAAATCAACCATTTTTAATGTTGATTGTGTGACAAGATTTCTAAAAATACAAGGGACTTGATGGTCAATTACATCAATATTGCCGAGAAACATGCATTTGACATGAAAAACTTTGATTTCAAGTTGTATAGTAACATTGTTGTCCCCAACTAGGTAGAATTTTACCGGATAGGTCCAAAGAGAGGGGTGGTGGAAGAATATTTCATGCTTACGAAAAAGGTATTAGTGATATGAGAATCATCCCCTAACTCATCATTCTGGAATGCATCTAACAACATTGTTTCCATGGCAGTCATATCCCATAAATAATCATCCATACAAACCTCTATTTGATTGACTCCATTGCCAACTTGTGAAGAACTACTATTGTTGAAGTCATCAATAATTGGTGAATATGGATGTAGTGGGAATTGAATAGGTGGTTGATTCAACCATTCTTGGCATGATTCCTCTCTGAGCTGTGCTCTTTTTGCAGTCTTCACTCAATTTTACATTGTAGTGGGGTGCAACAGACAATGATAAGTAGGTTGTTCATCATCATAATCCTAATTTCAAAAATAATGAACACTAGTACATAGATGATATTAGTAAGAACAATGAAAATTGTTTGTTCAAATTACATTATACCAAACAATTATTACCATTGTTGACACAGGATTGCGGCTGGAAGATGGCTTGTTACAATTGGTAGGGTAAAGCGACTGCCCATTTTCATCTACCAACTACTTTCGGTATGTTACTCTTGATAAGAGCTTCCAACGTTTTTGAACTCGTGGAATATTTTATGCATTTTAACTCGATTATGAATGAGAATATTGCAAAATTTGGATACATTTTTATTCAGGTAGATATGGATGAAATAAATAAATTCAATCAGATAATCAAAATATAAATAAAATATGAACTTACTGGAGATGGAAAGGTAGAACTCCATGATGGAATTTGAGCAATATGGAACGGGATAGAATTTGAAGAATTGGTCATTTGATATTATAATACTTTCTCCTTGCATTTGAGCAAAATCAACAATAAAGTTTTAAGAATAAGGTGACTTTAAGTGAAAAATTTATGCTATGAAGTATTGTAAGTCACGTCGGTGCATCTTAAAAGATAATTTAAGATGAATATATTATTTTATGTGAAAATAAAAATCCATATAACTTTGAAATCATAATGGTGTTCTTATTTAAACAAAATGCATTGGTGCGTCCATAACAATATAAAGCATCGGGGTGTGTAATTACCAACCACACCAGTTCTCAAAATTTTAAATAAATAAAGCATAATTATATGATATCGGTGCTCCAAAAATATTTAGCGCACCGGTTCTTTGTATAAATAAATGCACTAGTGCGTTATATCAACAAGCACATCAATGTTTCGAAAAACTTAAAAAAAAATGGGACTTTATTGTTTTATAATTTAGAAATGAGAGGGAATTTATTTTTTGAAAATATAATTTCATAAAGTCCTTTAAATAGTAATAATATTTTCACTATTTCATTATCTTTCCAAAATTTATAGGGGAGATATTTTCAAGAGAGATATATCGGGGAGAACTATGGAGAAGAAGAATACTTTGCAACAATAAAATTATTTAGAAGATAAGATTTTGAAGGGTACGGTGATTCACTCAAAACCCTTTTCATAAAGTCCTTTAAATAACATTAGGCTATTCATTATTTTGTAACATTGCGCTCTTGCGAACACTAAGCAGACTTATTCTTTGAGTACACTTGCGTACAAGTGATCTGGGTCATTATACTATTGGCTGTTTTGAATATGATTATGAGATATTGTGGATTTGATGATATGTCATTTTTGTTGTATTTACATCAACATGTGCTATTGACTGGGTTCTCCTGACTGTGCAAGAATCTAGACCTTAGAGGATTCTAACGCATCGATGAAACTCCTTGGACTTTGGATCGAGTCAGGGAGAGGACTATTAGGGTTTGAATGTTGTTGATGTGACATATGTACATATGATTAGATATTATGATGTTGATTGTTATCACTGACATGTTTCATTGATGGATGCAGGCTAATGATAGCTTACCGACCAGACTCACATTTGGATTAAAGGGGTCACGCACGACAACTAGAGACATTTATGGCAAGGTGTGGCGGCATCCCTGCCACATCCTACTAGCACTCACATCGTGGATAGAACTATAGGTTAATGATTAGTTCGAGAAGACCCACGATGTCGTGAGGGTATACTGTGACAACCGTTCATGATGATTCTAATGGGTGCGCAATAAGACATGGTCCTTATTCCTTAAAGGACCTTAGTCTCCCACAAGATCACATGACAGAGTATTGACTCTAGGGGTTTGACATCTACCAAATTCAATCAAGAGGTGAGTGGCACCCTTGGAGCATGTAGTGCGTCCTGAAGGGCACATTGCGAAAATAAAACAGAAAGAGGGAAGTGGCATCCTTGGAGCATGTAGTGCATCCGGAAGGGCACGTCGGGATTTTAAATATGGTAAGTTAATAAACCTAGTGCCTAGAAAGCTATGCCTCTTTAGGACCTAGTCATCCTTAAAATGAATGATGTGATGAGTAAAGTTTGAAAACAAAATTTCCCTTAATAATTGTCTCCAAGCCTAGTGAAGTTAAGGCCTAGTTCTAAATAGAACCTCTAAAAAAAATTAAAAGAACAATAATAATAATTAGACATATAGCTAGAAGAGGGTAAAGAAAATTCAAGATTTATTAATTAAAGTAAAATTTTTAATCAAGGTTTAATTATTAAAAGGGGGTAAATGGTTGTTTGTCTAAACTTGTTAATTTTGAACTTACTTAAAGAAAAAGGGAAACATAAAGAAAAGGGGAAACATAAAGAAAAAGGTGAATGTCTAACTTAGTAGGGAATCTAAGCTTTAGAACTTTATATATATGAACTCAACTAGGATTTAAGTAAGCCGTAAGTCATTTAAGAATTGTAACGGAATAATGGGACATGAAGGAGCATTTTTAGGAACACTTTTAGATGGGTGAGAGATATAGGAAAATTTAATTAATTAATAATTGATTTTCTGGTGCAACTAGGGGATCGAGTGACATGTGTATAGGTGAGGTTTAATAAATGAAAAAGGAATCTAATGAGGGTTTGGGAAACTAATCACTTGAAAACTCTATAAAAAGGACATTGGAGGAGGAGTATGGACCACGGTTGGTTTGCGTAAGGTTACGTTGCTAGAATTTATCTTGATTGAACGTTTCTTATGGGAGTTGAAGATAATCAACTCGGACAACGAGTGGTAGATCGACCTTGCAAGGTGAGATGGAAAGATAACATTCTCTGGTAATGTGTGTGTGGCCCCTTTGTGGTTCAGGGGGCTCAGCGAGAAGAAGAGTGCCCCTAGTGTTGGCTGGGAGGTACCGGTAAGGTCTCAACGGTCGGAAAGTAGGAGAATGATGGAGCACGAGCGTGGGACAAAAACAGTGGAACCTACACCTTTGCTGAAGGTACACATGTCTAAATTTTACAATTTTTATTTGGTTGATTCCATGCTGATTTACATCTAGATGGTATGAATTTTGGGTTTCTCACTCTTCGTTTGTTGTTAATGTATCCAAATTTATGGTTCACTCAGGAGGGACTACATTCATCTATAGTTTTTGGTCTCTATTACATAAAGGGAACCCCTTTTTATTTATTTATATGTAGTCCTATTCTGATAGCGCAACCACCATTATCAATTCAATTTTTTTCTACATCCTTTCTTATTCTTGTAGCGTAGGATGGTTGCACCTGTTAGATTTTTCTTGTTATCTTTGTGTATCTTTTTATTTATGGAGTTACTGTGTAGTTTTCATGTGGCCAGAATGCGCCCCGGACTCAAAACTTTGATTTTGATTTTATAAACTCTACCTACGTATTATAAATGAATGAGTTGTGTTTTTATAAACACTATATGTGTTTTTTTTTATCCCTTGAATTGCGATTTTGTTTTTTTACTCGATTATGGCACATCATGTGGAATCTATTTGTAAATTTTTTATGGAATGCCTTCCACTCCTTTCCTTGTGTTACTATCTTTTTAGTCCATTTTGATTTCATTAAAAGTTGAACGATGAGATTTTGTTTTAGGGATGAAAAGAGATACAAACTTACTCAACTAGTTGATTGTTAAATATAGTAGAAACTCAAATATTTAATATTAAATTTAACTGTGGTCTGTCACCGGATTTGACCCCTAGATCTATTGCCACACCATGAGTATGGTACTCAATAACCCTGGTTTTCGCGATTACCATTTGGATTTTCATGTTTATCCAGTGGGCAGATGGGTGGACCTGTTACAGTTCGTCTCTTGGGAACACGCCGAGATGGGATTTTTAGGGCTCTGGTCGGGCTTCCTCCTTCTACCTTGACTTTATATTTAATTTTGGATCGAATCCCTGCACAAGTGTGCTTTCCAAGTCTGGACTGATTTTCTCCTCCTGTGCATCCTTCCTTTAGCGGTTAATGCATTTCATAGCCAATTTGGTGATAGGATAAGAGTCAGACGTCTGGGTAGGTGTGTTTTCTAACTAGTGATTTGTTAATTCTTTCCTTTATTTTCCTGAGCACGTCCAGAATGGAGAAATATGTTTTTAGTCCAAGCTTTGGCAGTGGTAGTTCCCTTGTGAAGTTTCTGTAATTTTTGAGTAATCAGTGGCAGCCCCCCTCCCCCTTTTATATATCACAATTTTGTTTCTTAAGTGATGGAGTGGTGATTACATATGTGATCAACCAACTATCGTACCCATTTATTTTCGAATATAATAGTCATACAATAACTCTGTCATTAGTAACCATTATAATCATGCTAATAGTTGCTTCAATTTTCATAGTTCCTTTGATGTTGATTTTAGCAGTTATTTAATCACTTAGATTACAATAAATTAACTTAGATTTTAATAGTTAATTATGAATGAAAAACTAAATGAATGAACTTGTAGAAAAATATGTTCAGAATATAGTAATTGGGTTTTCAAGGTAAAATAGGAATCTCTAATTGGAATGCAAAATTTGAAGCAAGAACAAATTTATTCCATGTAATTTAATTGCAAATCATTAATATAATATCATGGTAACTTTATGATGGGTGAAATTGAATCATTTTCATAGATTGGTTCCCTGTCAACTTACAACATCAAGATTATCATAGGTTGATCCTTGTTCAATTATATCTGTTATTATAATCATAAATCCAAATAACGGTTTAATTTTATTAATGTGTCATCGCAGTTTAATAGTTCACTCATTTTGCAAATAGTCATAATGGTTTAATTATTTTACTATGTCATCGCCTTACAACAGTATTACTTTCTTTTACCAAATTCTTAATGGCCAATTATATTAATGTGTTAAAAAATTATAATAGTTCGATTTCTCTACAATAGTCTTAACTGTTTTAGCTGGTAATACTAGGATTATCGCTTGATAGAAGTTTTACTTGTTTTCGCAACAGGGAACTGATTAAGGACTTATTGAATCCTTGATGTTGTTAATGGAATCCTCGCCTAGAAATTATGATTATTTAATGGTGTGTTACTTCTTCTCTTCACAATGTTTAGGGCTTGTAATTTCAAAGGAGGGTAGGGAAGCATGGTTTTAATTCTAGAAGAAAGTAGGAAAGTATGGTTAAGAATTTTTATATTCTTTAAGGTATGTTAGTTAATATTGGGGTTGCTGGCATTGGTTACTGTGTCTTGATATTAATATTTCTGACTTTTTAAGTTTACGCCTTAGTTACTATTATTCTTGTTGTATGGTGGCGGCCTGATTCCTTGGCAGGATCAAGGTGCACTTGAGCGACATGCACATATGAGAACATGGCATTGGGTCTTGTGCTTCCTGACGTTGATGGTCATTATTGGAATTAACATTTGTACTTTTCTATGTAATGTTTAATGTGAGTGTTCCTTTCTCACCATAAAGGTTTGGTTATTTTTTCATCGATGCTAGTTGTGTTGGCTTGGTCTGATGATTTTCCTTAGCTTAGCAGGCTTTGTCTTTCTTGTTTCGGGCGAGATGTAGACACCTCCTTGTTCCTTATAACAATCACCATCCTTGAGACCTTAAATGGTCAAAATTAATAGGAACCTAGGCTTGAGCATTGGTTATGTTTCTTGGAGGTCCTAACCTTGCATGGAAGGATCGACGGGTAGTCATTTTTATTTTGTCTAATTGATTTTTGTATGTTTCATCCAACCACATGATGTGCTTGTATGTTGGGTCGTTAAGTTGTGTGTTTCCTGAATTGCATGTCATTGAGTTTTGCTGATTAACTGTTGTCGTGGTTACCTTACCGCTTTAAAAAAAAATCCACTTGTTATGTGTCGCATTTTGTCATAATGATGTGGGTCATTACATTTAGTATTAGAGTCAGTTCGGCCCTGGACTTGGGATCACTACGCATTAAATTGATTAGATAATTGAGTATAAAATGTCGCTAATTAAATTTATATGTATTCGTGCAAGTAATAATGGTCATAGGAAGTTGCAGAGGTAGATGACGGGGTGCTAGGGGAGGAGGCGTGATGCCCCCAGTAGCATCCACCCCGGAGGGGTCTAACCCTAGGGAGATGAAATGGTTTTCGGGTAGGAACAAATAGGTGTGGCTGATGTAGTTGGGCTGATTAGGTCCTTTCAACAAATGTCAGAGGCACTGATCATATTCTTGGATATAGATGAGGCCAGGGCGCTAACACCTCCTAAGGGTCCAATGCATTTTTCGGTCGGTACTGGTAGCATTCACCGCAAACTCAAGAAGGTGAAATTTCCTGAGTTATTTGGTGCCCCCAACGATGCAACCATTGAGGGATGGTTGGAGAATATGACGATGTTATTTCCACTTTGCAGATATACCTCCAACATCAAGGTCTGCATGGCGGTATTTCAACTGAAGGGGAGTTCTCTTCTATGGTGGAAAACACTCCTGCCACAATTGAACATGGTCGTCGAAGACATGTCATGGGAACTGTTCAAGGAGCATTTTCGGAAGAGGTATCCATCTGAGGAATTCATTGAGCTTCATCTCAACGAGTTCAACATCTTGTGACAGAGTGGTCGTACGGTTCCTGAGTACGAGGCCCATTTCATCGAGATTCTTCGCTATGCTCCCCACCTAAATACCAAGAAACTTAAGGTCAACAAGTTCGTGTTTGGCCTTAATGTCAACATTCATGCGAAGGTGAGGATTATGATGCCTCAAACCTTGCATTATGTTGTCCAGAAGGCCCTCATATAAGAGGAGGAACTTATCAATGGGGGTTAGCATAGGATTCCAGCGAGACCAGCGGGACAGGTGTCATCTGGTGTGCAACAACATCAGGCACTAGCTAGATAGTCACCAGGATTTTGAGCCACTCAGAGAGGGTCCCCATACAAAACACCATGAAAATCGATGCCTCAACAACAGACTCCTTACAAAGGACCACAACATCAGCAACAACAGTTTAGGCCTATTCAACAGAACATACTATGCTTCTAGGACGGTGGGTCATCAACTTCTACTTCAGGTACCGAGAATACTAGATTGAAGAAAGGGTGTTGGACATGTGGAGAGCCACATTACCAGCATGACTGCCTAGTGGAGAGGACTAGAGAATCTTGATCAGTCAAACCCAATACCGTGGGAGATTTGGGCAAGGCCTATCAGATTCATGCAATGATGAATAACCGCCTGATAGAGCATGAGTTGACTGTGCTCTAGACGTCGGGTACTGTCGCTGACCAGACCCTTATTATTTTGATAGATCCATGTGCTATAGAGAGATTTATTTCTAGTGCAGCCTTTAAAATAATTAAGGTAAAGGCAGTCGAACATGATGAGTTAAGCTTTGTATAAATGGCTTCGGGAACCAAACAAAATGTTGGAGGGAAGGTTACAGTCTATATCCTGAAGTTGGGAGAGTTTGTCACAAGGGCCAACCTATATGTCACGATTTTAGGATCTTATGAAATCATGATCAGTATGGACTGGTTGGAATTGCATGAGGTGATAGTCAACTATAATATGAAACAATTGAGCTTGGTTGACGATGAGGGACATAGAAGCATGATTGCAGGTTAGAACTAAGGATTTTCCCTGAGGTTCATATCTTCCTGCAGCTACCAAAGAGCATGCACAAGGGATGCAATCTATATGCACTCCTTGCGTTAAATGATAAGGGCGTAGTAGAAGGTCTAGAAAACCTTCCCCAAGGAGTTACATGGCTTATCACCAGAGAGGGAATTGGAATTTTCCATCAAACCTAAACCAGAAACTGAACCGATAGTGAGAATGCCTTATCGGATGTCGACCCCTAAGTTACAAGAGTTTAAAACAAAAATGAAAGAGTTGTTGGACCTAGGACTTATACGTTCAAGTGTGTCACCATGGGGTGTGCCTATTATTTTCATACGGAAGAAGGATGGGTCGTGGAGACTTTGCATTAAATACCTTTAATTGAACAAGGTAATGATGAAGAATCAATATCCATTGCCATGATTTCATGATCTATTTGATCAGATGAAAGGCGCGATGGTGTTTTCAAATATTGACTTTAGATAAGGGTATCACTAATTACATATGGAGGACAAAATCCCTAAGACTGTCTTTAAGATGAGGTTTGGACATTACACGTTTATTGTTTTACCGTTTGGACTGACGAACGCCCCAGGGGTATCTACGAGTTTGATGAACATGGTATTCCGTGAATACTTAGAGAAGTTCGTCCAAGTATCCATTGACAATATTTTTATTTACTCTCGAACAATAGAGGAGCATGAAGATCACTTGTGCATGGTACTACAATGTCTACGAGAGAAAAAAATGTTTGGGAAGCTATCGAAATGCTCGTTTTATCAATCAAAGATTCATTACTTAGGACATGTCATCTTCGATGAAGGTATTGCTATTGATCCAACAATGGTCGAGGATATTATGGAATGACCTACGCCAACAAATGTCCTAGAAGTGTGTAGCTTCATGGACTTAGAGGGATACTATCAACGATTCATTGAGGGTTTTTCAAACATAGAAAATTTGATTACAAAATTGTAGAAGAAGAACAATAAGTTTGTTTTGACCCAGAAATGTGTGGAATCATTTTAGAGGCTCAAGGAGTTGTTGACGACAACTCCGATACTAAAGGTCCCTGACATGGACGAGGATTTCCTGGTATGCAGTGACAGATCCACAGAAATATTAGGTGGATTCTTGATGCAAGACGGTTGAGTGATCGCTTACATATTGAGAAGGTTGAGAAGGCATGAGGAGAACTATGTGAATCATGATTTGGAGTTGTTATCCATTTTTTATCCCTTGAGAGTATGGAGACACTAACTTATTTGTAGAAAATTTGAACTAAAAATAGACCATTGTGGTCTACAACACATCTTTACACAAGGAGAATTGAATGTGCGAAAGCGACATTGGTCGGAATTGCTTAGCGAGTACGATTTCGAGATTGCTTACATAAAAGGAATAGTGAACAGGGTGGTTGATGCGTTGAGTAGGAGACCACACATATTTTTGGTGATTCCTCTTCAAATGAATATACGTGAAAATATTCTAACCTAGTAGCACGATGACGATTGGTACAAAGAGGTCAAGGATTTTATCGGACAGAACACAATGATGGTAGCAAAATTTGAGGTATTTATTGTGGACAACGACAGATTATTGATATTTAAAATTTGAATTTACGTACTGGCCAATGACGAGTTGAGGAGTTTTATCCTAAGCAAGGCTCATAGAGCAGTGTACATGGCTCATCTTGGAGTTACAAAGATGAGGGCAGACATTAAAACCTTATTCTTCTGGAAAGGAATGAAGGCAGACATAGCAAATACATGGCAAGATGTCTGGAATGTTTGCAAGTTAAGGCTGAACATAGAAATCCGACATGATTACTACAACCACATGTTATTCTGAAATCAAAATGGGAGGTCATT